>VDFB02167798.1:0-27039 GCA_007258455.2 Sequoia sempervirens
ATTAACTGATTTGACTTTTTGGACTTTGATAATTGATTTATTTAAATCAGAAAATGATGGAAAATGTATGATTTGGATTTGATTTAAATAAAGTCCTGATTTATTGGATGAATGGAATATGATTATGCATGATGTAATTTTAACATGTCTACAGTATATATGCATACATTTGATATATTGTGTTTATTATACGCAAATGCTATCTTGCTTGTACTCATATATATATATCGGATGTATACTTGTCTAAATAATTGTATAAATATTTACATTGATGACTTATGATATATATATATAAATATATATTAACATTATATGTGTATATATATAAATATATGATAGTATATATATATAAATATATATTAACATTATATATGTATATATATATATATATAAATATATGATAGTATATATATATATATATATAAATATATGATAGTATATATATATATATATAAATATATGATAGTATATATATGTATGTATGTATGTATGTATGTATGTATATGATATATTATATATATAATATATATTTAAATGTATTATATATATTATTTATTGACTATCATTTACTTTAATAGAAGCTGATTTATAAGGTCTAATTATAGTCGATAATAGCTATGATATTGGAGGCCGAATGAATGTTGCTTATGACTGTTTTGTGAAGCCAATTCTCACTCATACTGTCACACGATATGAAGCATTTGTATTGCATTTGGTGTTGCTTTCATGGGTCGATGCAAAGCATGGACTTAGTCGACGCCTATGATAAAGATTAACTTTGACTTGGTAAACATATCTTCCATGTTTAAAACATTAATTGATGACTTTGTCAAATGTATTGAATACCTTAGTCGACTCATCTACAAACCAAGTCAATAGTGCTTAGTGTTATGAATTGGTAGTTGACTATTTCTTAATGGCAAGGAAAACCATGTTGACAATAAGGAGTGTGGATGGATTTTGCACCACCTTTGGAAACCCAGTTGTTGTAGACATCTATTGCATGAGATAATTCAAATTGAGTGTATCCATATTTGAATAAGTCTCTAATTGATGTCAATACTACAAGTTGATCTGTAGATGATTTTGTTGAGTATGAGCTTGTTTGATCGCCACCTTTTTTCTAAGTTTCATGTGTTGCTTTGCATGGAGTTTGTTTTACATTATCATGCCTAAACTATAGGCTAAGAAGTTACCAAGCTGCTCTATAAATAGTAAAGCCATTTCATTTGAAGGGATGCATCTTTTCCTTTCTCTTGTACAAGTCTTTATACTGTATCATTTCCTGCTCTATTTTTATTGTGAGAAAGAGAGAAAGAACTCTATATTTTTTTGAGAGAGTTGTTACTTGAGTGAAGTGAACTATCAAGTTGAGATTTAGAGATCATTGTGGCGTTCTAGTGAAGCTTTTATGATCAAGCTTGTTTTTCTTGGAAAAGGTTGCATTGTTGACAAATATTTGGATAAGTGATAACAGGCATGAGGACATTCTTTGTTATTTTACTTATGAATGATGTGTTTTCCATGTATGCTTGAGTTATCTTTCCATTATGTGCATTTAGAGAAATTAGAATGTCTTTGAAAAAGGAAATTGAAGCTTTTATACTATTTTCATGATGTGCTTATGTACTCCATAATAGGATTTTGATGATTTTCATAGGTATTATGTACTAGGTATGATTGAACATATGAGGCACATGTGATACACTTAGTTAAGTTATTGATTTAACTAGACTAGCTTGTGTTTAATCCTAGGATAGTTAATCCAATATGAGAGGGATCTTGTGTACTTACTTAAGTAGGTTATTCCAAGTAGATTAAAATGGTGATAGGTTATCTCTAGGATGATAGATTATCTATTGAAGGAAATACCTATGCATAGTTTAAGAAGGCCTTAAGTCAAATTGGCCTTGAGTAGTGTATGTGATAGCTGACCCTCAGTATAAATTCTGAATGAAATACTTTGGCCAAAGTAGTGTGATGACCTATGGCTCCATTGTCAGTTCACCGTGATCTAGTATTACATACTAGTTTGAGATTGTGGGATTATAAAGTTCTAGTTATGTAGGACACAACACTATTCTCAGTTGGTTGTCGTTATCAGTTACTCTATCAATCTCTTCATCAAAGGGACGGGCCTTCTATCGAATGATAGATGTGTGGGGGACCACATTAAGAATATGTGGTTGGCCGAAAAGCACTTGAGTGATGCTTCTCCTCCACAATATGTGATAGAAGAACCAAGATTTTAAAGGAAGGATTCTAGACTATCTTGCAACTATTTGTTCCAATGCTCATTGAGCTATGTATGTAAATGTATGCATTCTTGTATTGATGTAACTGTTGCCTCTTTTTCACCTACAGTTAAATCAGGCGAGATAATCAAATGTTAGATCTTTAGAGGCCAGTGGGACATTCACACAAGGGCAAAGACTCTACATCTGTTGCTAGGTCACGGGGAACATAGTGGGAGAAGCTACCCTAGGAAGATTCGGCATGAAAATCATCTACGGAGAAAGTCGGCAAGACTCTCCTACTATTTGGCCAACTGACTGTTTGATTCATTCCATCCTGAGCAGGTCGCTGAGACCTAGTTTCTATCATGCCAAATGAGCCTGCAGAGCCTATCGCTATAACGGAGAGGGTTTGGTATGACCTCTTACCGCGTGGATTTCCTTGGCCGATAGGACATTCAACCGTCATTCTCCAAGACTCTCAGCGACCATGGGATTCTGGGAGAGCTACAGCGCTTGGTGAGAGGTCCCAGTGAAGGTTAAATGTCTCGCTAATGTGTGAAGAGTCTTAGAGAGAGATGTGCTTTCGGCAAAGGTGAGGGGCTTCGCCGGGAGGTCTTGGCGAGGACGAAAGTCTTGCCAAAAGGAAAGGATGGGCATCTATGCAGTTGTCTTCGACAGGAGTCTCGTCGACACAAAGGAACCTTGGTGTAACTATGGGACTTCACCGACATCAGATGTCTTGCCAAAGGGTGAGAAGAACTTAGAAAGTTGCAAGAGTTTGGGGAGAGTCTCAACGAAGGTAAAGAAGAGCTCAGACAAAATGAGGGCTAAGTCGGTAGGATGTCTTGTCGATTGAGCAAGCTCTCCCTGAGCTCAAGGGAACATCCCGGTGGAGTGAAATGCTTTCAAGGTGAGACCAATAGGCTCTTTCCGATACTCAGATGGGTCCTCACTGAGACAAAATCAGTTCGGTAAGACTCTTGCCGAAAACACAATGGTAGCTTTTCGGGTAGACAAAAGGGAATTCGGCAGGTGGTCTTAGCAACCCGTTAATGTCTCAACGACAAGGAGGCTTTTGGTGTATCTTTCCAATTTGGAGAGAAGTCTCCCCGATTCGGTAATCTCTTGGCAAAAGGAAAGTAGAGCTTTAGGTAAAATGCATGCGGGGGGACGTGGATGGCCTCTTATCAACAGATGAAGTGAGGCCTTGTCGGGATAAGTGCCGTCGGCACAACCTCATCCCGACCAGAGAGGGTCTCCCCAACCAAGGGGTCTTGAAGGATGAAGCAAAAAAGTAAGGGTCCCACCAATAAAACATCTAGTATTGCTAAGAGCTGGGGTTTTTGCCATGGGGTCCTTGCGACTGTCTAGAGTCTCGCTGAAGGTTATATACTTCAGCATAGTCTTGTGAGTTCGATAAGAGGTCTCCCTGACTCGGTGTTATCTCACCGATCATAGTAAAGTGAACAGCTCGGCAGAGAGTAAAGAGGTGCTCGGTATGAAGTCCGACCGACAGACCAATGTCTCACCGAAAGCCAAAGGAGCTCGAAGGAGAAGAGTAAGCTTGGGGGAAAATGAAATGAGCTCGACGAGAGGTCATTGCCAAGAGTCATATTGACTGCGTATGTGCTCGCTGAGAGATGGAGGGCTCGTTAGGAGATCTTCCCGAACATAGAATCTCTGGCCGATAGCTGTGTATGTGTTAATTTATGCAATCAAATTGAAAACAAAACACAATTAATAGAACTTTAAACTAAAGAAATTGAAATGAAATTAAAATAAAATAGAAATTCTTTAGAAGCGTTCCATCTTTCTCTATCTCCAGAGATTTGTTCGAAGCTGCTGCTCTCAGATTGTGTAAGCTCAACTTCTCCAAATGACTGTCTACAGAATGAGTATGCAAAGGAAATTCTATCCTAGATGCTAGTGAAGGTGAAAATGCTGACGGATATGCACAAGGGCTGTGGATGGAAGATGCTATGAAATAGAGTGAATATGCCATAATACTATGCTGTACTATGATGCTTGAACACTATGAATGCTAAAAGGCTTATGCAAATTGACTATAATTTTTCTGCTAAAAGTTTCTATATCAATTCAAAGACCCGACAGTCTTATTTATAGCTTTTTGCAGGGACAATCCTAGCTGGCAAGAATCAACGGCTGTGAGATTGTCTGGTAGAATTGAAAGGTGAGAGATGGAGAGGTTGAGAGGAAGATGGAAGAGGTTGGGAGGTTGGAGAGAAGAATGGATGCCTGTCTTCAACCCACAGGAACAAGCCTGCACAGAAATAGAGGAAATTAATTTTTCTGTTTCGGCAGTTTGCTTCACGGCTGTTGAAGATAATCCCCAAATTAAATAAATAAATAAATTTATTTAATTTCATTTATTGAATTTGATTTTTGATTTTAGGACTATAGAAGATTTAATTAAATATTTTGAAATATTTAATTGTGATGTGACTTTAGAAGAATATAATTAAAAGAGAGGAAATATTTAATCTTTATTTGAATAAAATATTCAAACCAAGATTATTGATAATTAATATAAATAAATCATAATGTTTATTTAATTAATTAAGAAATGAATAGGAAAAGATGATTAAATAAACTTATTTATTTGTCGAGAAATGAAAGAATGAACAATATAAATAAAATTATTTAAATTTATTTATACATAGATGGAATGAGAGATTTAATTAAATATTAAATATTTAGTGTTAATTACCGGTTCTAATGTGATGTGACCATTTTGGAATGTATACATTTGCCCTCTTTGAGGTGATGCGTTTTTACGCATTGCTTCAAACTGACTTGAATGTTGACTATCGATTGTTGATAGGTATATGTCCCCTTGAACGATGAATCGATAAGATTTTGATTTTTGCGAATTTTGCAATTTTTTTTTTGAAATTTTTTTAGATTTATGATTTTAAAAATGTCGATTCATCATTCGAACATAATAATATGAAGAAACTGACCTGGAAAGATATGAAATGAAAAATTAATGACTAAAATTGCCCCTGCTATGTTAAAATGTGATAAAATGCCCCAATTTTACCATTATATAGGTTAAAAATGTCATTTTCCATTTTAACCTAGTAAAATTTGCAAATTTTGAGCTCTGGTGAGATAATTATGGCACTTCCGATTCATCAGCACCGTTTCAAGCGTATCCGATGACATCAGCGGCCAGTGCACTATGGACCTCCGGTATGTACCTCGTGAAACTCTTGCTTTTTGAAAATTTTTCGTTTGAAGCACGCTTTTCAATGTTTGAGTATAGAAAACTATGTTTTAGCACCCTTAAGAATTTCCATAGCGCATTTAACAATTTCTGTAGTGCATATAATACTGTAGCGCATATGATAACTTTTGCAGCGCCCTTAATGATTTCCATAGTGCATTTGTTTTAATAGCACCTTTGATGAAAATCGTAGCGCCCATGATATGTTTTGTAGCACCTTTGATATTGTAGCGCCTTTAATGAAAAGCGTAGCGCCCATGATATGTTTTGTAGCGCCTTTGATATTGTAGCGCCTTTGATTATATGTTGTTGTAAATGATAAATTTGTTCCCAAAGTTGTTGAAAAACAAATAAGAACTGATAGATTTGTTTTTAAAGTTGTTAAAAACAAATAGGACTGATAAGTTTGTTTCTAAAGTTATTAAAAACAAACAGAATGTTGATAAATCTGCTCGATTGATATGTTTATTTCTAAAGTTGTTTAAAAATAAACATGATGTTGATTATCTACTTTCCATGAAAATGAAAAACAAATAGTTTGATTGATAGGTTTGATTCTAAGGTTGTTAAAAACAAACGTGATGTTGATTATCTACTTTCCATGAAAATGAAAAATAAATATTTTGATATTTAGATTTGATTGATAAATCGTGATGATTGGATATTGATTTTGCTTTGTCATGATATGTCAACAAGAGAGATTGGGCGTATTGCAATCACGAGAGACATTTTCGAGTACATGGACATTGATTCCACAGTTGTTACAGTCAGACCGAGATGTGATTGAGGCCTATGGATTGAGATCATTGTTTGATATGCTTGAGGTTCACCTCAATAGGGCTTTATTGACAGCACTCGTTGAGCGGTGGCATAGTGACACCAACACATTTCATTTACCGATTGGAGAGATTACAGTGACTCCTAAGGACGTATATCGCATCTTGAGGATCCCAGTGATGGGGGAGATAGTGGTTTTTGATAGCCGAGAGGCTGGAGGCACTGATGCTTTGAGGAAAATTTTCAAAGATGATCACATTGCCGGATATTTCATCCCATGGGGCGAGATGACAGATACATATCCACCTTTACCGTCTGTACTTGCAGGATTCATTGGAGGTGTGTTGTGCCCCTACCATAGGTCGAAGGGGTTTGTGATCAGGTGGGGTCATGTGCTAGAGAGTATGGTGATGCAGGGGACACAGTATGCGTGGGGGACATGCATGCTTGTGCACTTGTATGATGAGTTACATCATATTGTTTATGGTAGAGGCCGAAGTTTTGCTGTTGGTTGCTCATTATTATAGATATGGGCATGGGAACACTTTGCTGTTTTGCGACCATTGACTCAAGGACAGCGACCAACTGGTCAATCGTATAGATGGAGATATGCTGACATTATTGCTCAGCCGAGACTGGGCAAACTAGATCATTGGCAGCGTCTCTTGGATGGTCTGGATACAGTATGCTGGTGGCCATATTTAGATTATGAGGCATGGCCAGAGGATGTGAGGGAGATGCCCTATGTGTGTACATCCAGATTTTTGATTGGGCGTACTCTATGGATCATTGAGAGATTTCTTGCTGGACGAGTATGTTGGCAGTTTGGACGGATTCAGGCTATGCCTGTGGGTTCTACCATTTATGCACGGTGACAACCAGAGCTTGCAGAATGGGGTCCATAGATTTCCTATGAGATAGCAGTGGCAGAGTTCACCAGTTTAGGAGTGATGATATGGGATTACTGAGTTGATGTTCTTGACGTAGGGACGACCCCAGAGTATAGCCAATATATCCTAGAGCATCCTACACCACGTATGTTTGATCCTGATGAGCCTATTGCTCTTGTTGCTGCATAGAGACGATGACAGAGAGATTCGGCTTTAGAGGGTGACGATTCAGAGGGCAGTGATGATGATGAGAGTGGAGGAGATGATGACTCAGAGGGAGATGATGGTGGTGATGGTAGGGGTGGTGATAGGGGTGGTAGGAGAGGTGGTAGAGGTGGACCACAGATGAGACACATAGATCCATCTCCTTCAGTAGATCCAGCAGTATCAGGTTAGATATCCTCTCTACAGAGTACAGTACAGAGTTTACAGACTCAGCTAGCACAGGCACAGGCCTTGATTACATAGTTGCAGGGACAGTTGACTTCAGTTACTGCTGAGAGGGATACGGCTAGATAGTGGGGTGAGCAGGCCATTGCTTTGGAAGATAGTCTACAGAGAGTAGCAACTAGCACCCTACCTGGTGATATGATGAGAGAGGTGACCAGAGCCACTCGAGAGGCTGAGTTTTACAGGACCAGATATCATGATGCTGTTCCACCTGAGCAGAGGGAGAGTTATACTCGATCACGGTCTACTCATAGTCACTCTCGTACTACCAGTAGAGGTGTCACATAGCCATTACCTCCAGGAGGACCATCAGGGATAGGCGGAGCAGGTCCATCAGGGGCAGGTGGTACAGGTCCCAGACTAGTTCCATCAGAGGATAGCACTGCCTAGTGCATTGTAGATGATTTTTTTGTGATACTCTATTGAGACATTTGTATACACCCTGAGATGATCTCATTTTTGATGATGTTATATCATGTATAGTTGACATGTCCTTGTATATTTTGACATTCATTTTTGAGATATATGAAATGTAGCGATGATTTGTGATGAAATAAATGTGTCTATTTTCTTATATGCATGATATTTTATGATATAATGGTTTCTCAATTTATACATGTTTATTATGTATATATATGCATGCTATATGAGATGAGATGAACTCCATTTGATGAATAATTGTATGAATATGATGTACAATACAATTTATACATGTGTATGAATGTTTATGTATGCATGCTATATTTTTATGATTTTCTGATGCAAATGTGTATGAAATGATGTATGAAATGTTATTTTTGTGAATGTCAAAATATACTCAGTCATGTATGCGAAAAGATATGAACCATTTGATACTTTGCCAGCTTTTGAGAAATCTATGAATGCAAAATGCAGATTCTAACATGAATGCAATCTATACTAACCATGCAGGATATTCGTACAATATTGCCATTTGGAGAGCTTATTTGTGCTTTTTGTATCATCATAGAGCATTGAAATGTTGAAAGTTAATACAAGCATCAAAGGGTATGTTAGCACCAGTGATGACCTGAGTATTGCTTTCATGATTTTTAATATAGCAAGTTAATACAAGCATCTAGGTATAATTGAACCAAGACGACCTGAGTATTGCTTGCATAAACAGACAAGAGTTAACCCTTTTCCCATGCAAATTCTGAAATGTCATCCATGATACGTAGTAGAGCATGTCTCATGACCAATTTGCATAGTACTAATGATTTCCTCTCAAACAGTAGACAAAAAAAATCATATTCTTTCCTTGCTTTTCTAGTTCAATACATCATTGAATTGCTCCAGAGATATGATGGAAAAATCAAACAACCATTCAAATTTTTCTTAAAGTATTCCAAACATTTATTCAGATTAAAATCATCCAATCTTATTTATCCTCATTAATATTCTTGTTTCGATGTTTATTTAGATCATGTTGTTTTGATTTCCTTTGGCATTGAATAAGCATGTTACGGTTGATTTGATGCATCAATGTTTGTTATATTTTGACAAACTGTCTTGTGTTTGTTTGTGATGTTCGAAAAGCTTGTTGTCCCTCTCTTGTTCAATCTATATTTCAGCTTTTGCCCTCAGTGTAAACACAACCTAAAGATGAAAGATATGTACAAATTTCATCAAGCCATGATGAGACATAAGGATCCCGTCATATGATATGGATATAAAAGATATGTACAGATGGACGATGCCTAAAGTGAATGCAAGACATAAGATAATGGATGGAGGAGCCCATTTTGATCACAAGTAGTGCCTGTTTGCCAGGTTTTCACCACTTGTTTTTATTGCACCTTTTCAGGATTTTTTTTATTTTTTTAAAATTTTCAAAACTTTTTATGATTTTTTTGAATTTTTTCAGGACTTTTTCTGATTTTAGACATAGAATTTCTTCAGATGAATTCTATTGATCAGATCTTCAAATAGGTCCCCTTCTGACGTAGATAACTGATATGCACCAGAACCGTATGCTGCAATGATGACAAATGGACCAAGCCAGTTAGGTTCAAATTTTCCTTTCTTTTCTCTGTCTTGTTGATTACAGGGATTTTCTCTCAAGACTAAGTCACCTACTTGAAATGTCCGTATTTTAACTCTGTGATTATAACTACGAGACATAACCTGTTGATAACCCTTCAAATGATCAGCTGCATGTTGACGTCTTTCATCTAATAGTTCCAACTCTTGGAGACGAGAAACTCTGTAATCTTCATCACTTATCAATCCCTTGAGTGAGACCCTAAGTGAAGGTATTTCAACCTCTAGTGGTAAGATTGCTTCTGCTCCATAGACCAAGGCATATGGGGTATCTCCTGTTGGTGTGCGAATGCTCGTTTTGTATGCCCACAAAGCTGGATTTAATTGGACATGCCAATCACGACCGACATCATTTACTATCTTCTTCAAGATCTTCAAGATTGTTTTGTTAGAAGCTTCTACTTGACCATTACCCTGTGGATAATAAGGTGTAGAAAACCTGTGTTGGATGTGAAATCTTTCACAAAGTTCATCCACATCTTGATTCTTGAAAGGCCTTCCATTATCAGTAATGATAGAATTAGGAATTCCATATCGACAAATAATATAATTTAGGATAAATGAAGATATTTGTTTACCAGTCACCGTTGTCAGAGGAACAACTTCAATCCATTTTGTAAAATACTCCGTAGCTGTGATGATAAATTTATGACCATTTGATGATGAAGGATGAATTTTTCCAACAAGATCTAATCCCCACTGAGAAAAAGGTCATGTCAGAGTCAAAGGTTGCAGTTCTTGTGCAGGGGCATGAATAAGATTCCCATGGATCTGGCATTTAGAACACTTCTTGACAAAAGTAAAAGAATCTTTCTCCATGGTAGGCCAATAGTATCCCATTCTGACAAGTTTCTTGGCTAAGGTCAAACCACTTGAATGAGTTCCACAAATACCACCATGAACCTCTTGTAAGGCTTTTTTAGATTCATCATGTTCAAGACATCTAAGGAGTGTACCATCAAGACCACGTCGGTAAAGGATATCGACAATTAAGGTATAATGGGATGATTGGTGGATGAAGTTCCTTTTTTGGTTACAGGATAAATCTGGAGGTAAGATGTTATCTTTCAAATAGGTATAAATCTTGCCATATAAAGGTGAATCAAAACCAGTTAAATGACATATGACTTGGGTCTCAGGTTTATCATAGGCGGGGGAAAACAATTGTTCCACCAAGAATTCATACTTAGTTTGATCTTCTAATAATTGTAATAAGGAAGCAATGGTAGCCATTGCATCTACAACTTTATTATCAATCCTTGATATTTGTGAAAACTTGATTAACACAAAATACTTTTTATAATCATCCACCAGATTCTTGTAAGGTAGCAACTTATCATCTTTAGTTTGATAGTCATCATAAATTTGATTAATGACAAGTTGTGAATCACCATAGACCTGGAGCTCTGTAATCCGCCATTCCAATGCTATTTTCAATCCTATGAGCAATGCCTCATATTCAACTATGTTATTTGTGCAAGGAAACATCAACCGATATGAGCGTGAAATGGTATGTCCTTTAGGTGTAACAAAGAGAATCCCTGCCCCCGAGCCATATTGTGTATAAGATCCATCAAAGTACAATGTCTATGATTTTTGAATTGTTGCTGTGAAGACATCTGCATCAGGAAACTCAATGTGCATTGAATTTTCTTCTTGTAAAGGTGCTTCAGCCAACTGATCTGCAATGACCTGTCCTTTAATAGCTTTTCGATCTACATAGTGAATGTCAAACTCACTTAAGATCATTACCCATTTTGAAAGTCTCCCTGTTAAAGTAGCTCTGCTTAGTAAATATTTCAGTGGATCAATCTTGGTTATTAGCTTAACTGTATGAGCCAACATATAGTGCCACAACTTTTGAGAAACAAACACCACTGCAAGGCAAGCTTTTTCAATGAAACTGTAGTTTAATTCATGACTTGTTAGAGTTCTGCTGATATAGTATATGGCCCTTTCTTTGCCTGTAGAATCCTCTTGTGCTAGCAATGCTCCCAAGGATACTTCTGTTGCTGAAATATAGAGTATGAGTGGCTTTCCTGGAATGGGTGGAATTAAAACTGGTGGGTGGATAAGATATTTCTTGATCTAATTGAATGCTGCTTCACATCTGTCTTCCCATTTGAATGGGACATTTTTATGCAATAAATGTGTAAATGGTAAGCTTTTGTCTGCCAGTTGAGCTATAAACCGCCTGATGGACTGTAGTCGCCCTTGTAATGATCGAAGCTAGCTAATATTTCGTGGTGGCAGCATGTCCATTATAGCTTGTACTTTTTCTGGATCAACCTCTATGCCCTTTTCTGAAACAATGTATCCTAGGAGTTTTCCAGATGTAACGCCGTAGACACATTTCTTTGGATTTAGACGAACATTGAATTTCTCCATTCTGGTAAAGATTTTTGACAAGATTTCTAGATGTTCTTCTCGTGTGTGAGATTTGGCAAGTAAATCATCAACATAATCTTCCATGAATGTGTGCATCATATCATGAAAAATTGTTGTCATTGCTCTTTGATAAGTAGCTCCATCATTCTTTAACCCAAATGGCATTACATTCCAGCAATAGGTACCCCAAGGACATGTAAATGCTATTTTATCTTGATCCTCTGGTGCAATCTTTATTTGGTTGTATCCTAAAAATCCATCCATTAATGAATACAATGCATGGCCAGCAGTTAAATCAACAATCATATCTATGTTGGGTAAAGGAAAATCATCTTTAGGACAAACCTTATTCAAATCTCTGAAATTTATACAAACTCTGATCCTTCCATCTGGCTTTGAAACAGGTACAATATTGGAAATCCATTCTACATAATCAATAGTTCGAATGAATCCAACATCCAAAAGTTTCTTTAATTCCTCTTTGACCAATAATGCAACATGTGGATGCATTTTTCTAAGCTTTTGCTTCACAGGTTTTGTCCCTGGTTTGATAGATAAATGATGCATTATCAAATTAGGATCTAACCCTGGCATATCAGCATATGACCAAGCAAAGTTAATTTGATTCTCTTTCAAGAATTCCATGAATTTCAGGACTTCTTCAACTATTAATGATGCTACAATTTGCAAAATTTTTGGCTGCTCTGCTGTACTTATATTGATTGATTATGTTGGTTTGATCAAAATAGAAGATCTTTCATGATAATGCTTGGGAAGAGTGTCAAGTTTCTCATCCTTCAGTGCCTCAGAAAGGTTTTCACTGTCGGATTCACTCTTTATTTTTCTCTTGTTGTGATCTATCACTGCCATTTTTTGGTTTTCACCAATAGATCCATCTTTTATTTCATTTATTTTGCAGCTAAGAGACTTAACACCCTCCTTATCAAAATCATGAGCATGAAATTCTTGAATGAAACAATTGTTTTCTTCATTAGAGGAACAAAGAAAATTTATAATATCCTCATCATCATGGAATGTAGGGATATGGATAGGTCCGTCAATGTCCCAATCAATAAGTTCTGGATAAACTAAAGGCATGGGATCATTAGGTTGGGTAAGCTCTTGAATTGTCAAAGTCATGATGTGGCTATCATCTTCATGGTAAACAAGGTCTATGATGGTATTCTCCTGTTGATCATCAATCGCGTTAGAATCTGAATCGTCCTCACTTGAGTCATGATCGCTTTGTAAAACATAATAAAGTGGAGGCCTTGAACCTTCTCCTTGTATAAGAACAGGTGCATATTTGTGTATGGTATCAACTTGTTTGTCTCTCCAAAATTCATCATTATAAATGGTATCCCATTCATATTCATTAGAATTAGTAGCTGAACTATTCTGCAATTGGAAAACTGATTCATGAGGTTTATCTGTCAGTGATCCTTCTTCATGAGTTGATTGTGCTTGCTGTGAAGTAGAGTCTTCTTTATCTTTACCATATCCAAGTCCTGTTTTATCACTTGGGTGTATTGAAATAGATTGAATTGGTTCCATGATTCCTTCTCTTCTTTTTCCTATAGGACCATTTCCTTCATAGCCCATTTTTTGCATGATAGTGTACCCCTTACCATATTGTTTTTTAGGTAACTTAATATGCAAGAGAGATTCATCTTCATCTTTGTATAGCCAATTTAGGATGTCCCTATCTTCAGCTTCTTCCTCAGTGGTGTTGGATTTAATGAAATTTCCATCAAACTTTGTGATTGGCACAGAAGCTTGGGATGTAGAGGCTGTTGCAATCTTTTGATTTGATAAGGTTGGCTGACCATGTGACCTTGGAGAAGGAGGTAAGGTAGAAAGAGATAGTGAATATTCACCAACTCCTTTGTCTTTAAAATTTAGCTTAGTGTCAAGATTCTTTGTCAATTCTTGCAGTTGTCCTTGTAGATTGGAAGAAGAAAGAACAAGAGCCTCCCTATTGTGTGGCACGAAGGCATCTTGAGTTGTTCGAAGATTTGAACAAGTTTGGGTACTATTGTAATCAGCTTGTATAGTTATTCCCTGTCCATCATATGGAAACTTGATGCATTAATGATACGTTGATGGCACCGCCTGCATATCATGAATCCATGGACGACCCAAAAGTATGTTATAAGAAAGATCCTAATCTAGAACCTGACAAAATGTGTTCTTCACAACAGGTCCCACTCTGATAGGTAATAATATTAATCCCTTAGAAGCTCTTTCTTCATCATCATATGCTTTGATAGTTATTTTCCTTTGTGGATCAATAGCATTTTCTGAAATTCCCAAGGCATTTATTAACTTTAAAGTACAAATATTCAAACCGGCTCCTCCATCTATTAAGACACGTCTAATTCGGTGTTTATGGATCATGACTTCAAGATAGAGCGATGAATTATGTGGATGTGTCATGGAGGCATCATCTTTATCAGAAAATGAAAGACAAGTGGGGGAAGACAAATGTCCCACCATGGCTTGAAATTTGTTTACATCCAAATCAGTATCGATAGTTGTGTTTACGAGAGCTTCTTCTAAAATATTCTTGTGTATGGGGGATATTTTGAGAAGTTCAAGGATGGAGATTTGAGCTGATGTTTTTCTCAATTGATCAACCAGATTATATTGACTTGGAGAAGGAATAGTTGCTTTAGATGAACTTCCTTTTAGAACAACCTTTGCTTGTCCTCTCGTAGTCACATTAACCTGTTGATATTCTTGTTTTCCCTTGATTTTGATAACATTAACCTGTTGATCATCAACATAGATGTGACAGATTATATTATCTTCAACATTATGTATACTTTTTGCTTTTGCATCTGATGTTTCCCCCTTTTGATAGTTTGGTAAAGGATCTTTGAATGCTTGATGATCGTCATTGGTATGATGTCCTTCAATTGTAATGGTGCCATTGTCAATTAAATCTTGTACGAGATTTTTCAAAGCTTGACAATTATTCTTTCTATGACCTTTACATTGATGATAATTGCAATAATACGAGTCATTCCATGATGGTGGTTTGACTCGTGGCTCATAATCTCTTTGTGGTGGTAAGGTGATAACCTTATTATCAAGAAGCTCCTTGAGAGCAGACTCAAGAGATTGACCCAAAGTGGTAAAATTCCATCGATTTGAAAAGAATGGAGGTCTGGACGGATTTGATGTTTGGGTATTGCCAAGATTGCTATTGAAATTACCACGATTTTGATTGGTATTTTGATTGGTCATGCTCTCTTGCTTGGAGGTTTGTCCTTGTTGATTGGTTCGTGGAGCACTTGATAGATTGAAGACAGATGGTCTTGTTCGTAGATTATTTGCATCTACTATACCATCATTAACAACATTTTTATTTCTATTCCAAAACCTTGTTTATTGTTGTTGTTTTGGTTTGATGTACTTGGATTATCAAGTTTTATCACTCCCCGTTTAACCAAGGCCCCTTCAATGGTGATTGCGTTTTCAATCAATTTTTCAAAGTTATGAGGACAATGAAGATTAAGCCTAGGTGATCCCATAATAGTGGTTTACAAGGGTCATCCCACAATAATGGGTTACACTTTTTGGCCAAACTTGACACTAAAATCAACATTTTCAAAAAAAACTTCACTTTCTGACACCTATAGTAGGTAAACTATTAGGAATTTGAAAATAATGTAAACTAGTGATTTGTGAGATTTTTTCTGAAGATTTTAAATATATTTTTTTAAAAATTGGAATTAATTTTTCTTTTTTTTGGCGTCTCCTTTGATAACTAGTTTTTTATAGTAAACAACATTTTTAAAAAGTGACGTGTACTTCGACACGCATAACATTTTTTCTACAAAGGATAAAATTTTGATTCTTTTTAATTTAGGTTGCTAACACTGATATCTATTGGCTTCATTTTGTTTCATAACGTTTTGTTGAATATTTTTTTTTAATTAAGTTTTGAAGTCAAAACATTTACAATTTAGACATAGGTGCACTTCGACACGCATAACTTTTTTGGTATGTAGTGAAATTCAATTTTTTTTTTTGTTAGAACAAGGACACCAATACCTAGGGCATATATATTTTTCAATTTTTTTTTTTCTCAAATTTAATATTTTTCCACAATGATTTTTCACTGAACTTGAAATTTAGTGAAAAACCTATGTCCAGTTAATCAAAAGAATAAAATGAAAAATAAAAACAAAATATATTAAATTTATAGTTGTTGGAAAGAACGTTTCGAGCACTACACTCCCCCAACTTGGTTTATCAAGTTTGAATCCATCTGCACCTCCTTAACGGGCTTCAATAGTCAAAAAAATACATAAAATTTGAAATGGTGGAGGGGAAAGAGAAAAAAGGGGGGTTCGAATGAAGGGGGTTCATTAGAACCCCCCTTCATTCGAACCCCCCTTCATTAGAACAGGTGGTTCAAATGAACCCCCTCCATTCTGCTAAATTTTTCCACCAAAGCGTCCTCTAAGATAGCCTTCGAACGAAGGCTCCAAAAAACGCATTTCAACGGCTAATTTCTGGATTTTCTAAGATTAGCATTTTTGATTTTTTATTATTTGCAATTATTTTTTTGTTTTTTTTAAGTTTCTATTATGAAAGCATGAGAATTTTTTTCTATATAAGTAAGAAAAAAATCATAGAAATTGTCAAAGCTGTTTTGGTTTTTTTTGGTTTTACAGGGAAAGCTTTGGAGGAGAATATCTAAAGAATTGTGAAAAAAAAATTTGTTCTATTGGAGGAGAATATTTGAAGATTAGAAGAGGCTTTGGAGGAGAAGATTAGAGGAATTTTCAAGCGATATTTTACAAAGAAGGAGATGGGAAACAAAAAAACAAGACAAAGGAAGAGTCAACGAAAGAATTCAGTAGAAGAGGAACAAAGATTACGTGAAGAAAGCTTGCAAAGATATCATAGACGAAAACAAGGTATGCCAAACTTGTGCCTCTCCCAATATTATTCCTTTTGTATCCCTTTAACCTTCCATTTTATATTTTTATTCAAGAATTATGTAGGAGGATTAATATATTTCTTTTGATCAACGTAAAATTTCCTATCTCAAACCTATCTCAAAATTATTTAGTTTCATGCATTCTTTGTAGAAATTTAAGAGTGATAATATCTTAATTTACACTAGATTTAATATTGCAACCTTAATTTTCTTTTTTTAAAACTAACATGCATTTCCCTTCATTAGCCCCACACTTAAAGATGAAATAAATACCCGAAATGATTAATTACCATGAAATACCAAAAGCCTTTAATAGAAGACAAAAAAAGTGAATAGGTACTGAGCATTATTAATAGAAATCACAAGTGTGACATTATGAAAAAATTGATGGTAAAATTGATGAGAATAGAACAAAAGAGATAGCTAATTATCTACAAAATTAACTACTGGCAAGCCATAGAAGGGGATGCAATTGGAATCTATCAAAGGAATACAAGAATCCAAGGAATTTTACAGTTGATAGAGAGAAACAACAACTTTCCAATCTTACACAAAGTTAAGATGCTTCTCCATGAAGGTTGTGTCATCATTCTCCCTTCATCACCTTTACTTTGTGTCCTCTAGTTCTCAAGCTATGTTTGATCTAATCAAGAATGGAGTAAGATTTCAATCTCTCTTGTAACATTTTAATGTTGTTGGCATTTTTCTTTATGGGGGCTCTACTAACTTTAATTACCCTCCTTAGAATAGCTTTGATCCATAAAATATTTCTCTAAAAATGCAATTCATTCAGCACTCTTAGTGTTTTCCATTTTCAATTCACTAACTTATTCCATAACCTCCCAATGTTTGAAGAAAAGTTGTTCTTCTTTCATAGGGACAAGCACCTTTTCCTTGGAAGTTTCTTAGCCATTTAGATAGTTTTTAGTTTCATTTTGTTGGTCTCAATGAAGAACCACTTAAGGATTGTATGATGAATGATAACCTCTTTGTTCATATCAATATTTTTATTTGCAATCAAGTTCACAATTGAAGCAACAACCTCTAAAGAGAGAGAATGGCATGGAAGATCAGCCAGTGAAATAAGAGGGGCAAGGCATAAATATTTCACTTTACCTCATCATCCAAATCAATTTCATCCTCCATTTTCACTTTACTCTTCACCTTAAGATTATTTTTCTACCCTCCACTCCCTTTAGTATACCATCCAAAATGGGGTCATTCTCATCATATTTTTCCCCTTTTTGAATGTGACTTTAGTGCTTCTAATATCTTCACCACCAAAAAAATTCATTCTAATATCTTCACCACCAAAAAATTGCATTCTTCCATGATTCTCAAGATCATTAGGGCCAAAGACAAGACTTTCTTGGAAAGGGGACCTAGGGTCAAGACTCAAGGTAAGAAGAATAAACCATTTTAGGAGTGTAATCCATAATGGAATAAGGTCATCTATTCTTATAGTAATGTAAGTCCAATTTAGAAGAAGCAAGGTGGATTCTACAAGTAGCAATGACAAGTGGGGGTTTCAAGGATAATTCATGTTTAATAAGTAGGATGAAATATTTGTGTAGGGTGCAACCTTAATTATTCTATTAAATTCAAGAATAGAGTATTCAAGAAAGGGTAACATAACGAAAGGAAAAATCACTAGGTAATTGTTATGAAAATAGACAAATGGTGTAAAATGGTGTAATTGGCTTGAAGTGCTCCTCAAGCATGACATACCTTGTTAGCAAAAATTGAGCATAGATAAAGGATTTTGTCCTAAGTTACTTTGGTGTAATTCTTATACCTTAGTATGAGCAATAAAAGGGAGACAATAACTTATGTGGTGAGTTACAAAAGGATGTGGTAGGAAAGAACAATTAAAATTGAAAATACACATATATTCACAAATAAATAATAGCACATCATACATTCATTAGATCATCATGCAATATATTATATTCATCATATATATCTCTGCTACATAGTTCATTTATACATCAATATTCTTTCTTATATTTCTCTTCTATATATCATCCATCTATAATATATTACATACTTTCTTCTCTATTCTACTTCTATAACTTCACCATAACTTCATCTAGTGCTTCTTTCCTTAATTTTCCTATATTTATATTGTTTCTTCTCTTCTTTGCTTAACATTATGACTAATGTTTCAAGAAATTCTTCAATTATCTCTACTAAATATCAGATCTCTCGACATTCTGATATTTGCGAAAAGCCAACACAGCCTTAGCATTTGCATAGACTAGTTTATCATTTATTTCATATGGTAATTGCAATATCTAGAATGTGAGTGGTTCCACTACCTCCATGAAAGTGTGCTCTTTGTCTACCACAAATGTAATGTTATTCACATATTAGTGCATAATATTAGAGGATGCTTAGTCCCTTGATTTCATTTGGGCTTAGAAATTTATGAAGAATATGAATATATGATTAAGATACATAACATCTTTAAAGTGTTTCACATACATCTCGATATATCACTATATCTGTATATATCAGTGAGGTTGTTGACTAAATTGCCATGGCATGGTACTCTCACACTTATAGCAGGTTGTCATATCTTTATGAACTGCCTTAGATCCATTTCTTCTCACTGGATTTTGACAAAATATCACGTGTCTTTCTCACAAACACCACCATCCTATGTAATGCCCCCTCAAAGATTAGACTGAAAAAATGCGGTTAAATACAATAACACAGCATTTATATTAATACAGAACATCCATCTTTTATCTAAATTGAGCAGAGATTATGAGCAAATTTCCACCAAATATGGCTTTCGGGTAAAGATTGTAAGAAGACTCGTTTATATACACGTGGAATAATCATTAAAGGCTGTTGTTACAAATGGACACAGAAAATTTAAATCTGAAATTCTCTAATTTGAAATTATGATGTGAAAAAAAAAAAAGATGAGTCTAGAATTCAATAAAGAGTCAAATGAATCTTTAGAATACCTTATGCAGATGTTTAGGATCCAAATTGTGGTATACCTTATGTAAATTGGCGTGGATGAAGATGTATTGAATTTGAGAAGGAGAATTAATAAAGAACCCTGCTTTTAACGCCTATTTTCACTGTTCTTTGAGATGGTACGGACTGTACGGACCACTAATGGGCCTGAGATTTGTTGGATGTGGTAGAGGTTTGAATCTATTTTAATCTGGTCTTTGTTTTGTTTCATTTCATTGAGAAAGTGAAAAGTTATAGCATTTTTATTGAAGACTGCCTGAAATCCTATGAGGGTAAACAGTGAGCATTTAAAATTGTTGAATTTATTATTTTGTACGGTGGGAAAAAATCTAAAAGTTGGTGAAATAAAGCATATGTTTGTGGACTTTCATGTTGCAAAGTTGCAGACCCAAAGGATTAAGTTTGTTTATCATTCCATGATGCCCTGGGCTGGATTTTGTATGATTCCAGACTGGGGATGACAGAGTACAGTAAGGGTTTGAGTAATTTGATGAAGGAGTTGGCATTCTTGATAGGTGAATCTGTTTGTATATGGTGTCAAGGATTTCTAAGAAACTTTTTTAAGCTATGGTTTATAAAAACTTTGAAAGCTTGAGACCTTTTTATGCCGCTGTCCTGTATGGCAGACTTGTTACAGTCATAGACAAGGCTGAGTGTATAGTGCATTTTAGAGTTTCCTATGGTTAATGATTGCAACAACCTTTCAAGAATCATATGTTGAATTGTATTTCATCCCATTAAAACTATGTTTAAGGTCTGGGAGGGTCCTTTGATATTGCATGACAAAATAGATAGGAGAGGACAGTCTTAAGAAGTCTAAATAGGCCTGATTGCTGAATGAGAGTCATTATTTGGTGGTGTTTGTAGAATGTATGATCCTTTAGCTATGTAGGATCAACAATTCTGTAGGAAACTTGGGTGTTGGACATTGCATTGAGCATATATATTGAAATTTATGGCATGGATAAGGATTTTTGACATATGCAATAATCATACCTATGAAAACTGCATTGTCCATGAGAAAGGAAAACACCATAGGAAGTGAAGATAAAAGAAGGTAGGAATATGCGAACAAGCAAGGATGGTGACATTGTTAGGAATATTAGGGACAAAGAGCATAGCTCTGGTAGTGAGAAGGATAGTCTCACAAAGATAGTCCATTCTTAACAATATAGTCAAAATATATGAATCCATGACATCATGACTCCTATGTCTAGAGAAGCAAGTTTTCATGAATATTAGGGACAGAGATATGATAAGAGTATATTGATAAAAGATTTCAAACCTTACTAAGAGGGATGTTCATGATACACCTAGGTATTATGTAACTGGCTAATGATCTTGTATGAAAGTCCAAAGGTTGTTTGCTAGTAAAAGTGCACAATGCAAATGTAACGAATAGTGGTAAAGACCTATTTCCTGAGTTTGCAGCCATGGAACAGAAGCTTCCAAAGATAGGAAGTGAGTTGATGAGTATAATGTAGGTCTGTAAAGGATAAAGGAGGACCTTATACCATACTAATTAGGTTATTAAATTCAAGGGCAAGGATCTAAAAGGAATTCGACACTCATAGCATGAACAATAGAAGACACAGTAAGAGAGGACAAAAGTGAAGGAAACCCCTATGATAGTGAGGCAACAATAACATTTCAAAGTGGATCAACATAATACAAGGATAAAGTTCAGGGGTAGTTACAAAAGGATATCAATCACCTTGGTATGAAGAGTATATGATAGTGAAAACTTGAAGCATTATCAATATACATGAAGATTAGTGAATGAGAGGATATAGTTTTAAAAATGACATGAAACATCAATGGTCATAGTCACCATAATGAAGATAGTCAAGAGAGGGAGCTCAAATGAAGATGGGTATCCATATGAATATGCTTATACTTTTAAAGCTAAAAACTACATTCAAAGGGAAAATATGATATGATAGTGCACATAAGTCATATGTTCAGTCTCAGCCAAAGGAATACATGACAATCATCAAATCCAAATAAGGTAGCAAGGATGGTTTGGAGTCTTTCAAAAGTCATGAGGAATTCTTACACATTTCTAGTGATTATGCTCATGTAAATGGTAAATATGGCATTTTTTGGAGTGACAATGGTGCTCTTTTAGCAAGGAAATTGTGGCAGCAAATGATTCCCTAATTTTCACACATAACAAATGAATCAAGGCTTAGATGATGGTAAGGTTTTTTAGAAACTTACAAGGAAACTAGGTTAATCTTGAATGAATGATAAGAATGAATTTTATACTGCAATAATTGTTGAAGATCATATTGAGGTTTTTTAAGGTGCTTGTTTTTTGGAAGTTGATTTGAATAATTGAATAGAAAGGATCATGAGACACAAAATGCAACCTTACAGAGAAATATGAGCCAAATGAAGATATGAAATAAAAGTTCAATAAAGAATCATGATTTGAGGATAGTGAGTATTCAAATGGTATGAAGAGTAGCTTCAATGGAGTAGATATCATAACAATTAAAATTAAGAGAGCATCCAACACTTAACATAGAAGGATTTGAAGGAAATGAGTAGAAGTTGGAGAAGATATTAAGAGGTAGTTTTGAGTAGTTGAGAGTATCTAGAAGGCAATTTGAATAGGGATGGACAACTGCAAGCAATTGGCTGGGTCAAAGAGCAGATATAGGATCAGTTGGCAGACATATAGGAGTCTCACGACAATAATATGAGATGAAAAGAAGTTGAAAATGTCAACACTTCCCTTCTCCAATGCCACCAAGGAGTTTTCAATTGTCAAACATGATGAAGTTAGTTTCAAGCGACGGGCAGAGTCAACAATAGTCATAATGGGTCATTTAATTATCATTGGATGTTGTCCTACTTTTCCTCTACCATAGAGTGGACAAAAAGAAAGACTTTTTTCATTTTCAATGAGTTCTTTTCATTTTGGTAAAGTATTGTAAACTTGGCTAAAGTTTTTTTCTGGTCATTGTGGCATTGTAACTTAGATTTTGAGCCTTTGAGACTGAAAATAAAACACTGTAACACTTTTTTCAAGTATTTTTCAAGAGAAATACATTCTTAGACTTGTTTTGCTGTAAATAAAAACCTTCTATCAATAAAGTTGAGCACTTATGGCCTTCAAGAATTTTTTTTCGATTATGTATGTGAGGTAATTGATGTCATTTTTGTGACTTTCATATGTAAATAATTGAATGAATGCCTTATTTTGATCATTTTTAAAGCAAAAAGGGTATATTTGTGTAGGTCATTTCTTGAGTCAGTGTTTAACGAAGGTTAGTTGTGAGCAATACTACTTCTCTTCTAAAAACTGCAAAAACATAGACCTTTCCATGAAATACTAATACATAGATATGTCAAACTTTGATGTTGTGCACAAATAGCCAAGTTGTTGATTAAGTTGTGTGTTAAAACAGTAGTCCAAAGTTTGAGAAAAATACATTTTCGATGCATCAGCTTTGTAGTAGATTAATTTCAAACAATTTTTTCTACCTCTTTCCATTAAGTGAAGTGGTAAAACAGTTAGTTTAGGTGATAATTTGCCCAATTGTTGATATGGAAACCCAAACAAACTACTCGCTAGCTCTAATGGCCTCCAACAGAGAATGCCAAGAGTTTGCTTCTTGCCTTCACAACTCCATGGAAGGCAAATAGTCCTGGCTGAAGAAGAATAACAATCCGCTTAACTAATGTTTGTCATCGTGGCACCACTAAGTGTGGGAAAACAAAAAGCATGACCCTTATCAAAGTCAAATAGTTGCCAAGCAAGGAACAAAATTGTCCCTTTCATTGTCTTCCACGTTGTATGGCTCTCAACATAATAATAGCTAAAACTACTTTGAAACAAATGAAGATATGGATGCTTGGTGCCACAAATCCACCAATAAAACTAGCAAACACATTTTCTCGTTCATACACTTGCTACATATCATTTGAGCATACTCCAAATTTGTGCCAGAAATCCACCAATGATGTTCCAAACCAGTGCCAAGGACTGGCAAACATATTTTCTCTATTCATACACTCACTACATATCATTTAATACCTGCAGCAACCTTTTATCACCTCTAGAAGCCTGCAGGATGCTTGTAGCAGATTACATGAAGCCTATAGCAGCCTGCATGATGCATTGTAGCAACATGCACAACACCGGTAGCAGATTACATGATGCCTGTATCGGCCTGCATGATGCATGTAGCAACATACACAACACCTGTAGTAGACTATATGATGCATGTAGCAGTCTTCATGATGCATGTAGCAACATGTACAACACCTGTAGCTGCTTGAACAACACTTGTAGCACTGTTACTGTTACAAGTGATCTACAAATGATCATGTAGCATGTCATATACTTTTCATAGAGACAAATCCCCATAAGTCCTTGCACTCATGATATTTTCCCATTCAAATGCAGTGTGTTTAGACGTGGTCAGGAATCTTGGATCTAAGTTTGAGTCAGGCTTGGTAAGTCTGCAGTCATGATTTGCTGACATGTTAGTCTTAGCTTTACCTTGGCTTTTTTCACTGACATATAGCAAACAAGTCTGTAGTTCTCCTTGCCATTCACACTAGTGCATTCTTTATTCCATGTCAATGATTTCTCTAGATTGATGTGAATCACTAATTGTATCATTATAATACCAAGAGTTTATGATGTTGCATCAATGCAGTGAAACCTCCAATCTTGAAAAACAAATTGCAACTAAGATTATACTTCCCTCCATGACCTGAAGTACTTTGGTACCTTGTCACCTCCAATACATTTGTCTTTGTCACCCCGGTCTGTTGTTCCCTGTGGATGATCAAAGTTGTTTTCTTCAATGTTGTCCTTCAAATGGCTGCTCCTTTGGTCATGAGAACCATAATCTGCCTTGCAAATTTTTCCCTTAGAACTGTCATTGTATTTGGACCAATTATAATCTCTCTTAAGCATAGAGTTAAGTATTAGATCTTAAAGATAAAACAAAAGTTTATGCTTCATAGTTATCCTAAGTAACCCAGTCTCATCCTTTTCTTGCAAGACTAGGTATATTTTTAAAACTACAGCTTAATTTATCATAGTCAAGATCCACCTAGTGATTAATTAAAATCATCCTTTAAGTTCCATATGTTAAATATATTCTATGTGTTTTTGTGTAGGGGCTCAACATACAGAAACTGAAGTAGAAGTCGAGCCAAATTTAGATACTGGAGCAAATGAGGTTGAAGAACATATAGTTGATGTTAGGGAGGAGGCCCAAGTGCAAGGAATGAATATTGGAGAGGGGTCAGGATCACTTCGGGATACCATCATGGATGAGCATATGAATATAGCTAAAGAGGTGAAGAGAAAAATTTCTTCTAGAAATTTAGATCATTTACTTCAAATGGATATGGAAAAATTGAAGTTTTATGCTGAACAACCTAGAAATAGTAGTAGGAGGTCAATGAACAAAACTGCAAAGCAAATAATTGCTCATTTCAATAACCTTGATACACTCGATCAAGCCCAACTATTATCAATTGTACTTCTAAGTAATGAGCTACAAGAGCCATTACAATTGTTGGGTGTAGATACAAGTACAAAAAAGAAGAAAGGTTCACACTTACAAAAAGACATTGTTGAAAATTTGAAAAAAGGTTTGGGGTCCATTGGGAAACAGTCTCGATCAGCAGATAAGGCAATTTCAAGAAGAGTCATGTTGACATCAATTTTAAGTGAAAAAATGGCCAAAAAAAGACAAATCTCTTCACTTTCAACCGAGATTGGTTTCAGCAGAAAGACATTGACACAATATGTCAAAAGGAGAAAGATTCTTGATGATAGTACCTCAAAAGGAAATTGGGCAATTATGTGTAGAGCTCCTCGATCTGACAGGATTCAAGATGTTTTTAGGAACTTCATCTCAACCTTTTGGAATGATCATACCCGTCCTTCATCAAATAGTAGAGATGTTATCAGACACAGGATTGGGCCCAATAATAATGAATTACATATAAAACATTAGCTAGACATAACACAACATGAGATGTACGTAATGTTTTGTAATTCAAATCCACATATAAAGATTGGGCAAACAACGTTTCAAAGGTTAAAGCCATACTATGTGAAAACAAACAAGGTTTTTGAAACTTGTTGTTGTCGTTATCATATTGAATTTGATCTCTACTATCAAGTGTTCCGAAAGATTAGAGAAGAAAGTGATGGTATTCAGAATGCACCTCCTAGACAGGCAAGTCAGTTCATAGCATCCATCCTATGTGATAAATCAAATGATGATAATGCAACCAATCAAATAAGTTGCATACAAGGACACTGTGAAACATGTGGAAATTTGGCTAAAATGCCTTTGAGAGATGAAGATACCGACCTGACAAAGTTGGTAAATTGCAAGAGTTACAAGTATATCAAGTTTCATACCAAAAGTGGCAAAGAATCAACAAGGTTAGATTATGTAGAAGAGGAGATACCTATTGGAACATTTATGGAAAAGTTTCGTAAATTGATACAACCATATATACAACATGCTTTCTTTTCTAAGTGGCAAGCACAACAGTTTCAAACATTAAGAGATACATTCCCACTTGGAACAGTGTTATCAGTAGTTGACTTTGCAGAGAATTACTCTTTTGTACATCAAAAAGAGATTCAATCACAATATTATTTTTCAGAGCAGATCACTATTATGGTGCATGTGTGTTATCGACATGCACAAATGGATTTGGATGGTGTTGATAGTACATCTGAGGAACGAGTCATTAAGAAAGAATATCACTTCTATATTAGTGATGACAAAGAGCATGACACTCTATTTGTACAACATTGCTTCAAAAACTTTTTTGAATATTTGGCAATCAGGGGTGTCAAAATTGAAAAGCATTTTGTATGGTCAGATGGATGTGCTTCACAATTTAAATCTTCAAGGCCATTTTATACACTTTGTAGATATCATCGAAATGACAACATACCACATGTTTGGAGCTTCTTTGAGAGTGGACATGGAAAGGGTGAACATGATGGTGCAGGAGCTTGCATCAAACGTGCTCTAAGAAAGTATCAAC
>VDFB02167799.1:0-60566 GCA_007258455.2 Sequoia sempervirens
ATAATGTTGAGGTGAAAAATACTATTGGCGATAAATTAGAAATCATACAAAACATCCAAGATGTTGTTGGTTGAATTTCCTTAAAAATAGAAAAAGTCTACAAACCCAAAATTTATAAATATTGGGAATGATAAATGAAAATTTTAATAGATAAGTAAAAACAAAAATAAAAAATAGAGACACAAATTGATGAAATTATTCAAAAAAAGAGTTTGGGGATGAAGATGCCTTTTGTAAGGAACAAACAAAAAAATAGAATATGCAACCAAATAGAAGACATGGTTACCAAAATGGATTGGAGATAAAAATAGTTCAAAAGGACCTAACTATTGGAAGACCTACAAAATAAGTTAGAAAATGTTAGAAAATGATAGAAATAAATATAATTAAAGTTAGAATGTCATGTTGAAATAGATGCAAGAAAAATGTTAATAAATAAATCTAAAAGATCCAACTATTGGAAGACCTACAAAATAAGTTAGAAAATGTTAGAAAATTATGGAAATAAATATAATTAAAGTTAGAATGTCATGTCGAAATAGATTGAAGAAAAATGTTAATAAATAATTCTAAAGGACCTAACTATTGAAAGACCTACAAAATAAGTTAGAAAATAGTTTTGATTAGAGGTAAAGTAGGTTTTGAAGGAACCCAAAACCCTTTACAAAAAGGGCGTTGTTAGAGAATAAACACAATAAATCAAGCAACCAACCATAAACAAAAATCCAACAAAAAATAACAGAGAAACCAACCATCAACAATAAATTAGAAAATGTTAGAAAATAACAGAAATAAATATAATTAAAACTAGAATGTCATATTAAAATGGATGCATTATGGAGAGCATAGATGATTCTTTATAATACAAGTGACTCAATGTGAAGCATAGAAACCAACCTATAGCTTATGAATAAAAACCTTACAAAACACTCAAAATAAAGTTAGTTTTTGGTAAATGGGTCCAAATAGGTGTGCCAAAATGTCTACAAGAGAAAAAAGTGATAAACAAAGAAATAAAACACGAATAAATGATCCTACCTTTCCTTCTATAGAAACCTTTATTAGAGCTTGATGAAGAGGAGTTTCACCCTATGTTTCTCTTGATATGCTCCTGATGATGTTATTAGGTGATTAAGGGATGCATTTTATCTCAAAATAATAGCATAAAAATAGTATTCATGGAATATTTTATTAAAAAATGGTCTCCAGGAGATATTATTTATAAATTTTGAGGACTTTGAATCAAGGGTGTAGATTTAATATCAAGATAAAGGGCTAGGGATTCATGAAAGGATTGGAGAAAGGAGAGGTTTCCAAGTGGAACTTCATGATGGGTGGATTTAGGTTGGCCAAGGATTGATATGATTTGGATGGCTATAATTTTCTTATTAGATCAAATAAATAGCATTAAATCTCCCCAAACATGTATGAGAATATTTATGGCCAAGAGGGCTATGAAAAGTATCCTCTCACACATGTGAAGATACATTGGGAAGAGGAAACGTGACATATTTTCTCTCTTACACATGTGTAAGAGGTCACACGAAAAATTAAAATGTGACATATGTACTCTCACACATGTTTGTGAGGTCACGAGGAATATGAAATGTGACATGTGCTCTCTCACATATGTGTGAGAGATCACATGGGGTATTATGAAAGTTGTTAAGATGGAGGACTGAATTTGGTATGAATTTATGGGTCAGTAAGCTTAGATGTGACTAATGATTAAGTGTAAAACCCTGTCCCACAACCTAGAGGACGATGCAAACCTGCATAAGCACAACTATTTTTTTTTTTTCTTAAAAGTTAAAACAAGATGAGTAAAGTATCCTACTCTAACCACATACATCCTCTAGGCTACATAACGCGTCTACATGTGAACACCATTACTTATATATTAAACCAACCATAGCATGAGAATATTAAACTCAAGATACAACTTACAACAACACATTAAACCATTGCAAGATAAATCTAACACAGAAATGTAATGAACATATTTCCATAGACACAACACCATTAAATCCAATAATGAATAGATCATAAATATTATTACAATTACACCACAAAGGTTCACCTTGATACAAATGAGGTATTACAATTATACATATGGATCCACAGTTACAATGAAGAAGGAGAAGAACAACTCCCGAGAACCACACAATCTCCTTGAACAAGAAGATCCCACCATCACGAACAGGAAGAGAAACTCAACAGTGTAAGATGCACGCCACCCAACCATCTGGTACCCGTAGGCCTAGCCCTCGTGCTAGGAGATAGTAACAGGAAACCAAGACAACCTATTACCTCTAGACATAGGCAATATACAAAAATACTCACATAATAGATAAACAAGAATTAGGGTCACATTGCTTCTAGAATCACAAAATCAATTACCAACACAATACAATAAACTGACTGTTGACATAGGAGGAGTGTCATCACAAAGGTTGCATTGGTTATCCAAAGGAGATCTTCCTAGGTCCCGACCCTCCTCTAGGGTTATCCTGGTAACCTCTCACAATTCCGGCCCCACATGCACACCAGTGTGAAATCGGTTATCTTTCGAGAAGACAAGATAACGATCTAGCCATTCCAGGCCTTTCTGACTCATCTCAAGTCTCATACAAGCCCTTGAGCCAATGAGTGAGGCTAAATATCTTGTTATATGTGTTAAGCTAATAGATTATTAAATTCCCACTTGATTATACTGACTCCCACACGAGTTGTCATGGGACCACTTTGTGTCCCGACCCTCACTGAAAGCCACTCCCCTATCGACAACACCTAACTTAAACCACATGCAAGGGTAGACCGTGCACTAAGAACTGACAACAATAACTAATACACCTCAAAAGGTAACACATCTCTACAGATGTCCAATACAGAAACCCAACACTATACTACCCAAGAACTCATAGTGTGAACTAAAGTTACAACAACCCCTTTCACAGTAACCACTCTAGAAGACTTAGATTCACATAATGACAACTACTTTCCCCCAGTACATAATTATAGAAAACACGTACTTAAATAAATACAATTCAAGAATATAATCAAATACTATCCTTCAGATTTCCTAAATCCATTGAAATCAATTATGCATAGTTAAAATGAGCCATTTAAATATAACTTAAACATATAATTAACAACAAGAAAACTAATTGCATATCTTCTAATCTTCACACTCATATAATTTAACTTGACCTCTCAAATAAATCAATTATTTTATTAAATTAGAATTATGTTTGTAAATCTTATTAATTATTATTTGACGCAGATTAAATAAATATATTAATATATATACATATAAATATATTATTTAATTATTAAATTAATTATACCTTTCCAAATTCCATTTTAAATTAATTACAACACAATTTCCAAAAAAAAATTATAATTACATATATATATATACACATAATATATAAATACATATTATGAATAATATGTATATTATTTATTATATATATAATATATATATACACATAAATATAATAGATATTTATTAATTAAAAATTAACCATTAAACAAAATGAATCGCACACACTGTGGCCGATTTCAATACCGAGCTCCTTCCCACTATGGGGTCGGCAATCGCTTACCGCCTCCGTCAAGCTTTATGAAGACAATACGCCCGCCTCTCCCTACCACCCCATATGGGAGGGTTTGGTGTAAGGTAACTCCTGGCCCTCACAAACACGGTATTTTTTTAAAACATAAAAACCCTACCATTTCTATAAATCAGACATCAGAATCGACTTTTTCAATTATGTTTAATCTAAAATTTCTTCAGGAAATTCACATTGTTTAAAATCCAATACTATATTTATATATTAAATATATATATGTAGATATATATATATATATATTTAAATATGAATTAATCTAAGCACTGGTTAAAATTGGGCAATAATTTTTTTAACAGAAGAAGTTTTTCTACAGGAGAGGTTTCATTTTCCTAGAAAATTAAAAGAAATAGGAAACTAAACAGAATAATGATTTTCGATAGAGAACTATAATTCTTTTTGTAACAATCTATTTCAAATGAACAAATACACAGGATATTTAATTATTTTCTACAGAGGTTTCACTTTCACGGAAATCTTTTAAAAGAAAGAACAAGAACATCTACAATATTGAAAAACCCTTTCCTAAACATTTCCAATTTGTATTACAATAATTAAAATAACTTTCCAATACAAAACTCACAAAAATAGTAAAGGAACCTGTTCCAGAAGAAATTGTTCATGTTGCCTCAAGAATTGTTGTCGGGCTTCTCTATAACTTCGAATTACCAATGTAGCCAAAACTTCCTCCAGTAAATTTGCCTCCTCCCAAAAAACACACAATACACAGCCAAGAATTCTACAGTAAAATTCTCAAACAAATCTTGAGAGAGATCCACAATTTCCTCACCAATTTTTCAACAACCCACACAAAAACTCTTTCTTTTCTTTTCCCTAATATCTCTTCCAAGAATGAATTTTCAAAAATTAGATAACAAATTTCTAACTCCCAGTTATCTTAAACAAAAATCTTTTCCCTCAACAACTCAGATATTTTCCATTCACATGCATTTAAATATAATAATACAATTTACTAATTGCAACCAATTTAAATATTCTTATTTATTTAATTACCGTTTATTTTTAATAATAAAATTTACTCAACCACATAACCAAATTAAATTAATTAATTAATTTATTTATTCTAAATCCCTTACAACAATAATTCATTCAATTAAATATTTAAATTAAATACACATTTAATCTACCAAATTAAATTTGCACAATAATAAAATACCCAGAACAACAATGATAAAACTAAGACCAAACTCAAACTGACGACACACTGTACTAGGGTAAAGGTATGACTAGGTAGCCCGTTACTATCTCCCAATATTACTGTTGAGTAGTGGACATGCTCAGACCTGTGAAACCAGGTGAAGCTAATGTCCTGTACCTGCAATCCTGTAAACAAGCAAATGTTGCACATGTATACATATAGTAATTCATACACACCGTGAAGAGAGAATTGCAGAAATCACTGGGCACTTGCAAGCAAGTGTTGCAATACTGTTCTCTTCACCAATACAATGTCACATCAATTGACGAGATAATATATCAATTAAACTATAATAAGCAAATATATCAATGTCATCACAACTAAGCATCTATGCAACCATAAATCATATTAACATAATAATCATGCATATAATGTTTAATCACATCAATATAATCTATCATCGCTCCACTGTCAGCAATAGAATAACCACAACATAAAACATAGTCTAACATAGTATCTGAGCTATCAAGAAGACATAACAAATCAGAGGGGTGTCACATCCTCCCCCCCTAGGATCAACCTTACTCCTGGAAGCCTACAAACAATTAAGGGTAGAGCTCCCTCATCTTGGTAGCATCCTCCCATGTAGCAGAAGTGTCATCTCTAGGATCCCACTGGACCCTCACCTGCTCAATATCTTGACCCTTGAGGGTGAGTCTCCTGTGCTGGGTAATGGCCACGAGCTCCAAAGCTAGCTGACCATCCTCTACCTATAAAGCAGTCCAATCAAGGATATAAGAAATGTCTAGATGATAAGGTCTAAGTACAAAAACATGAAACACATCGTGGATATGCGAGAGACTGGGCAGTAAAGCAAGGCGGTAAGCAACTGGCCCAATCTTCTCTAGAATCTCAAAAGGCCCGACAAAATGAGGTGCAAGCTTAGAACCCTTTCCATAACGGATCAAACTCTTCCTCGGTCCCACTCGCAAGAAAACTCGATCACCTACAACAAATTGGCGATCCACACGATGTGCATCCGCGTACTTCTTCTATCTATCCTGTGTAGCTACTAAATGCTCTCTGATCCGATCCACCTACTGCTCCATATCTTGTAACATATCTGGACCCAATAGAATCCTATCCTCCAACCTGTCCCAACTCATTGGAGTCTGACACGGTCACCCATACAAAGCCTGAAAAGGTGCCATGCCAATAGAACTCTGAAACCCGTTGTTATAAGCAAACTCTACAAGATAGAGATAATCCTCCCATCGTGTCTGTTGGTCCATGACATACATGCGAAGCATATCTTTGAGAATCTGATTGACCCTCTCAGTTTGTCCATCTGTCTCTGGGTGATACACTGAACTGAATTTCAACTGTGTCCCCATAGCATGTTGTAACGATGTCGAAAGAGCCGAAGTAAACACGGGATCCCTATTAGAAATAATCCGATGTGGAATACCATGCAACCACACAATGTCCTCCATGAACATTCTAGCAACTTATGTAGTGTTATAAGAGGAACAAATAGGTGAGAAGTGTGCCACCTTCGTCAACCTATCTATCGTCACCATAATTGCATCGTGTCGTCGCGAAGAGTTGGGTAAACCAACAATGAAATCCAATGAAATGATGTCCCATTTCCACTCAGGAACTAAATGAGGTTGTAGAAGACCAGCTAGATGTTGGTGTTTAGCCTTAACTTGCTGACACTCCAAACACCGTGATACATAATCGGCTATATCCCGCTTCATACCTACCTAGAAATAAAGCGGTCACAAATCGACATACATCTTCTTCACTCCAGGGTGAGCTGAGTAAGTTGCCCAATGTGCCTCTGTCAAAATCAAGGTATGAAGCCCTTCTGAAGATGGAACAAATATATGTCCCATGAATCTCAATAACCCATCTGTCTCGAAAGAATATCCTGAGTATCTTCCCTCCAAAATCCTACTTGACTCAATCTCAGACCTTACCTCCTGGTACCAACTATCTATAGGAAGTGCAGTAAGAATCCAACTCCTCAAATCCATAATCAGACTCATCTTGGATAGTTTGTGCCTTCGTCGACTAAGAGCATCGGCCACTACATTCTCCTTCCCCTGGATGTACTTCACCTCAAAATCATACTCACAGAGAAACTCCATCCATCGCCTTTGCCTAGCATTAAGGTTAGGCTGGGTAAAAATATACTATAGACTCTGATGATCACTGTGTAACTCAAAACAGTGGCCCAATAGAAAATGTCTCCATCGAGTCAAGGCATGTACTACTGCAGCTAACTCAAGATCATGTGTAGGGTAGTTCAACTCATGATCTTTGAGCTTGCGCGACTCATACGCAATGACTCGTCCATCCTGCATCAATACCGCTCCTAGCCCCTCTAAAGAAGCATCAGAACATATAACAAAGTCTCTTGTAGGATCTGGTACTGTAAGAATTGGTACGCTAGTCAACCTCTCCTTCAAAGTCTAAAAAGCAGCCTCGCTCTACTCTAACCAATCGAACTTCTTCCCTTTCCTCTGAAGAGAAGTAATAAGGTGACCTACCCTAGAAAAGTCCTGAACAAACCACCTGTAGTAACCTACTAGCCCCATAAAGCTACATATCTCTGCCACATTCGTGGGCGCAGGCCAATCCATGATTGCCTGGATCTTTGCAGGATCCACTGCAATTCCCTCTCTAGATATAACATGACCAAGGTACTTGACCTCAGTTTTAAAGAACTCACACTTAGACAAGTTGGCATACAACTTATTATCCCTTAGACACTGTAATACCTGCCTCAAGTGTTCTTCATGCTCCTCAACCATCCTGGAATAAATCAAAATGTCATCAAGGAATACCACTACAAACCTATCTAGGTACATACAAAAAACTCCATGCATCAGACTCATGAATACTGATGGCGCATTCATCAAACCAAACGGTACCACTATGAACTCATAGTGGCCGTATCGTGTGTGAAATGTTGTCTTATGAATATCAGCCTACAATCTGCAACTGATGGTATCCTGACTTAAGGTTAATCTTAGAAAAGACTATTGTACCTTTGACCTGATCAAACAAGTCATCTATCCTGGGTAGAGGGTATCGATTCCTGATGGTGACCTTATTTAACTATCGGTAATCTATGCAAAGACGAAGAGATCCATCCTTCTTCTTCACAAAGATCACCGGTGCTCCCCAAGGTGATACACTAGGGCGAATGAACCCCTTCTCCAACAACTCCTCAAGCTTTAGGCAGAGCTCCTTAAGCTCCTGAGTCGTCATGCGATAAGGTGCTCGTGAAATGGGTTCAGAACTAGGTAAAAGATCCACCTTGAAGTCTATGTCACGCTAAGGTAGCATCCCAAGAATATCATCTAGAAAAACATCTACATACTGCCAAAGTATGGGGTGGCTATCTACGGACAACTTCTCCTCTCTATCCCCCATCTCCAAATCATCTACTGTAACAACAAATAACTAGCACCCCTATCAAACACATCTTCTCAATTACATAGCTGAGATCATTCTCAGATATATAGGCCTTTGGACCCCTACTAACTCTACCTCACTGCTAGATGCATCAGTACATAGTATCGACTTGCGTTGACAATCAATCACGACCCTATGAGTATCGAGCCATTCCATCCCTAGCACTATGTCATAAGAACCTAATGGTATAACATAGAGATCTGCAGTGGTGTGGAAAGAACCAATCTCCAGTCTACAATTCGGTACAAAGGAATGTACTGCAACCCTAGCACCAAATGCTAACTCAACCTGCCACTTACCCTCTTGCCTCATTGCTCCCAATCTATCACGTGCCACAATGAAGGATGAAATAAATGAGTCAAAGGCTCCTGAATCAAACAATATGGTAACTTGGTTACCTTGCAACATACCTAAAGTCTGCACCACTGTACTCTGGTGGTCAACTTAGCAGTTATCAACCACAATAAATACACGGTGTCCTTTGCTTGTATCCCCTACAGTTGGCTCTGACGCTGCTGGCCTCTGTGTATATCCTGACGTGCCCTTATTGGGAGACTGCCGAGCTATGTGACCCTGTTGGCCACAAGAAAAACACTCGGTACCTCTACCATAGCCCCTACCACCAGAAGGTGCACTGGACTGCTGAACACTACCCCTAAAGGTAGATTGAGAACTCTACGCTAGCTGTGCATTACTGAAGCGTTTAACACACCTCCAATTCCGATCACCCCCTGTCTGATATCTATCATTCTATCTAGGTGGAAAATCCTTTCATTTTACTTGAGAGTTCTGGTACTGTCCACTCTGTGCTAGTGCCTGTTGTGCCTTGGGTGGTCCAGCTCCCTACGGTTGTCCACTGCGTGCACTAGTCCCTGTGGCTGAAGTACTGCCAACCTATACTCCAACATGACCACCTAAGGCCATAGCCAAATTCTCCTCAATAAGTTTGGCCTTATCCACCGCTGCCTCCATGGTCTTGGGTTTGAAAACCCGCACACCTCCACTGATTCGTGCATTTAAGCTCCTAAGAAAGTGTTGCACCAACATGCCCTTGTCGTCACCTATGCCTACGTACTATTTGAGCTTGTAAAAATGACGCTCGTACAACTCCACTGACATAGTCATATGCCATAGAGTGTGGAACTCATCCCCACAGCGCTGTCACCAATGATCTGAGAAAAATCTGGCACGAAACCTCTCAAGAAACATCTCCCAAGACACAGTACCAATATCAATATGGAGCTTTTGCTCCTCCAATCTCCACCATGTGGAGGCAAATCCTCTCAAGTGCATAATTGCACATCTGGCTCTAGTATTTCTACCATAAGGGTGCATAGCAAAGCATCGATTCAGGTCAATCAGCCAGGTCTCTGCCTCTAAACCGTTGCCTGATCCATCAAATATGGGACGTCGATCCCTAAGTAAATCCCTCATATGTGTAGCTACAATTGCATCTGACTGAGATGGTACCTCTCTCTCTCTCTAACAACAATCTGATCTACCTCCTGCCTTGGCCCAAGATGGGCAAGAGTCTCCTCCAATAACTGACGCAACTCTGCACCCTTGATCCCTGGTGGACCTGAGTCCTGAACACCGCCTTCCAGAATGTTCTAAGAAGTCTGTTGCTCCTCACGATTTGAATCATGAGCAACATGTAGAGGTGAGTTCTATTGACTACCCTCGTGTCTGCCTCCTCGACCATGACCACGGCCTCAACCTCTCCTAGGTGGCATGATCTTGCACAAACACACCAAGGTGTAAGACAAGTTATGCAACTTAAATCCTACGCAAAAACTTAATTGTTCCAACATTAACCCAGAGTTTCCAGTGTTTAAACCTAGGCTCTGATACCAAGTGTAAAACCCCATCCTGCAACCTAGAGGACGATGCAAAACTGCGGAAGCACAACTAATTTTTTTTCCTAAAAGTTAAAACAAGATGAGTAAAGTATCCTACTCTAACCACATACATCCTCTAGGCTACGTAACATGTCTACATGTGAACACCATTACTTATATATTAAACCAACCATAGCATAAGAATATTAAACTCAAGATACAACTTACAACAACACATTAAACCATTGCAAGATAAATCTAACACATAGAAATGTAATGAACATATTTCCACAGATACAACACCATTAAATCCAATAATGAATAGATCATAAATATTATTACAATTACACCACAAAGGTTCACCTCGATACAAATGAGGTATTACAATTATACATATGGATTCACAGTTACAATGAAGAAGGAGAAGAACAACTCCCGAGAACCACACAATCTCCTTGAACAAGAAGATCACACTATCACAAACAGGAAGAGAAACTCAACAGTGTAAGATGCATGCCACCCAACTATTTAGTACCCGTAGGCCCAGCCCCCGTGCTAGGAGATAGTATCAGGAAACTAAGACAACCTATTACCTCTAGACACAGGCAATATACAAAAATACTCACATAATAGATAAACAAGAATTAGGGTCACATTGCTTCTAGAATCACAAAATCAATTACCAACACAATACAATAAATTGACTGTTGACATAGGAGGAGTGTCATAAAAAAGGTTGCATTGGTTATCCAAAGGAGATCTTCATAGGTCCCAACCCCCCTCTAGGGTTATCCTAATAACCTCTCATGATTCTGGCCCAACATGCACACCAGTGCGGAATCAGTTATCTTTTGAGAAGACAAGATAACGATCTAGCCATTACAAGCCTTCTCGACTCATCTCAAGTCTCATACAATCCCTTGAGTCAATGAGCGAGGCTAAATATCTTGTTATATGTGTTAAGCTAATAGATTATTAAATTCCCACTTGATTATACTGACTCCCACACGAGTTGTCCTAGGACCACTTTGTGTCCCGACCTCGCTGAAAGCCACTCCCCTATCGACAACACATAACTCAAACCACATGCCAAGGGTAGACCGTGCACTAAGAACTGACAACAATAACCAATACACCTCAAAAGGTAACACATCTCTACAGATGTCCAATACAGAAATCCGACACTTGCACTACCCAAGAAACTCAAAGGGTGAACTAAAGTTACAACCCTCTTTACCATTACAACTCTGGAAGACTTAGATTCCCATAATGACAAATACTTTCCCCCCAGTACACAATTACCAAAACACGTGTTTTCAAATACAATTCAAGAACATAATCAAACACTATCCTTCGGATTTCCTAAATCCATTGAAATCAATTCCGCATAGTTAAAATGCACCATTTAAATATAACTCCAACATATAATTAACAACAAGAAAACTAATTGCATCTCTTCTAATCTTCACAAGTACTCATAAAATTTAACTCAATTTCCTCAATAAAATAAATCAATTATTTCCATTAAATTAATCATGCTTGTAAATCTTATTAAATTACTCACGCATTAAATAATTATATTAAATATATATACATATAAATATATTATTTAATTATAAAATTAATTATACTTTTCCAAATTCCATTTTAAATTAATTACAACACAATTTCCAAAAAAAAAATTATAATTACATATATATATATACACATAATATATAAATACATATTATGAATAATATGTATATTATTTATTATATATATAATATACATATACACATACATAAATATAATATATATTTATTAATTAAAAAGTAACCATTAAACAAAATGAAACTGTGCATACGCACCAGGGCCGACTCAATACAACTGAGCCCTTCCCACTATGGGGGTCGGCAGCGTCGGCCGCTCCAACGCTGCCCTCCCTGCCGACTCCCATATGGGAGGGTCGGCGGTGGGGGTAACTCCGCAGCCCTCACAAACATTTAATATATATTTTTTAAAAACATAAAACCCTGTGATTTTCTATAAATTGCCATACGATTTAAATTCTGAATTTTTTCAATTATGTTTAATCTAAAATTTCTTCAGGAAATTCGCATTGTTTAAAATTCAATACTATATTTATATATTAAATATATATATGTATATGTACATATATATTTCAATATATATGTATATATATATATATATATATAAATATGAATTAATCCAAGGACTGGTTAAAATTGGGCAATAATTTTTTTAACAGAAGAAGTTTTTCTACAGGAAAGCTCAGAGGTTTCATTTTTCTAGAAAATTAAAAGAAATAGGAAACTAAACAGAATAATGATTTTATACAAAGAACTATAATTCTTTTTGTAACAATCTATTTCGAATGAACAAATACACAAAGGATATTTAATTATTTTCTACAGAGGTTTCACTTTCACGAAAATCTTTTAAAAGAAAGAACAAGAACATCTACAATATTGAAAAACCCTTTCCTAAACATTTCCAATTTGTATTACAATAATTAAAATAACTTTCAATACAAAATTCACAAAAATAGTAAAGGAACCTATTCCAGAAAAAACTGTTGCCTGTTCCAGAAGAACTGTTGCCTCGAGAATTGTTGCCGAGCTTCTATGTAACTTCAAATTACCAATGTAGCCAAAACTTCCTCCAGTAAATTTGCCTCCTCCTAGAAAACGCACAATACACAGCCAAGAATTCTACAGTAAAATTCTCAAACAAATCTTGAGAGAGATCCACAATTTCCTCATCAATTTTTCAACAACCCACACAAAAACTCTTTCTTTTCTTTTCCCTAATTTCTCTTCCGAGAATGAATTTTCAACAATTAGATAACAAATTTCTAATTCCCAGTTATCTTAAACAAAATATATTTTCCCTCAACAACTCAGATATTTTCTATTCACATGCATTTAAATATAATAATACAATTTACTAATTGCAACCAATTTAAATATTCTTATTTATTTAATTACTATTTATTTTTAATAATAAAATTTACTCAACCACATAACTAAATTAAATTTATTTATTTATTCTAAATCCCTTACAACAATAATTCATTTAATTAAATATTCAAATTAAATACACATTTAATCTACCAAATTAAATTTGCACAATAATAAAATACCCAGAACAACAATGATAAAGCTAAGACCAAACTCAAACTGACGACACACTGTACTAGGGTAAAGGTATGACTAGGTAGCCCGTTACTATCTCCCAATATTACTGTTGAGTAGTGGACATGCTCAGACCTGTGAAACCAGGTGAAGCTAATGTCCTATACCTGCAATCTTGTAAACAAGCAAATGTCGCACATATATACATATAGTAATTCATACACACTGTGAAGAGAGAATTGCGGAAATCACAGGGCACTCACAAGCGAGTGTTGTAATATTGTTCTCTTCACCAATACAATGTCACATCAATTGACGAGATAATAAATTAATTAAACTACAATAAGCAAATATATCAATGTCATCACAACTAAGCATCTATGCAACCATAAAGCATATTAACATAATCATCATGCATATAATGTTTAATCACATCAATATAATCTATCATTGCTCCACTGTCAGCGATAGAATAACCACAACATAAAACATAGTCTAACATAGTATCTAAGCTATCAAGAAGACATAACAAATCGGAGGGGTGTCACATTAAGTTTATTAATCATGTTTAATTTTGTAGAAATGATTAATTAATTATGATTAGGAAAGTGAACAAAATAGAGAATTAAATAAATTTTATGAATGTGTATAGTGGGGCTCAAATAAATAACTTATTTAAGTTTGAAGCTTAGGTAAAGGATTATTTAATCAAATAAAAGGTCTTGGTTTATCTAATTAATATTAGAAGAAATGTGAGATGGATGAATTAAATAATTAAAATTATTTAATTAATGTTAGAAGAATAACATGGATAATTAATTAATTAAGGGGTGATGATGAAGAATTAGTAGGATTAGTCAGCAGACAAATTTTAGGGTTTATAACTATCATTTTAATATATTTGAAATTTGGGTTAGTAAAAATTGTTATTTATAGTATAATAATTAGTCAAAATATAATAATAATTATTATTTTAATTGGTATCTTGAGAATTTTGGTCTAGCATGAGCTAGTATGGAGGTGATGCATAGGGAAAGCTATTCACACACATTATGGACTCTTAATGACAAAGAAAATATGATTTCTACAACTATCTACATAAGGTTATATGACCTTTCAATGGTAGCTACTAATAATACCCTGTTTACTACTCCAAAACAAACTTATTCCACTAGACACAAACCCTCAAAGGAATCCAAATTCACCTTTCTTTTGCACTCTTAGGTTCTAAAATCATTAAAAAAACTCCAAAGGCTTCTTTCTCAATGTTCTTAGCAATGATTAACTTCAAAACAAAGCAATTCCATAAAACTCTCAAAGAAGCAGGGTTTCAAACAACCAAGCAATAGTAAGAACACATTGTCTTTCATAAGTCACTCAAAACAATGAATTAACACTCCTCCTTTTGGAAAAGCATGTAAAAGAATATATAGAAAGTTTGTACCAAATCCTATATTTTTTCAATAGCTAGAAAAGAAGATATAGATTTTTCTTGGGCACTAGAAACCCTAGGTCTATCACTAACCCGTGAACACTATTTTCATCATAACTTGCTTATTCTAACATGAAATTAAACCAAATAAATTGCATTAGAATCTCAAAATAGATCTTTACACTTCCATCCACCTTCAGACCATGTAATAGGCCATACAAATCTGTACCAAGCTAGTTTCTTGTTGTTTCACAATAAAAATTACCACAAAAGTGAAAAATAACAGGGTATTTAATCAAATCCTGCTCCCAATACTTCTCGGAGCATATCATTCTATTGATTCAACATCAAAAAATAATTTTAAATATAGTTACACATGAGCATTTAGTCCTTTTTCCTACATAACCTAATGACCATGTCAAATTTGACAATTATGCCCCGTTGTGCAACCTTTCCCATGAACTAAGAAACAAATCAACCCAAAAGACCCTTACATGAATTACCATGGTCCTTTTAAGAGCTTATTAGACCCATGAAAGCAAAAAATAAGAGTTGAGGACAATCCCCAACATTGTAACATGACAAAATCCACCTAGAAATTCAAATTTACAATTTTGGTGGGAAACCAAATAATTTGAATTCTAGGTCTAACAAAGCTATCTAAACCACCTAAGATGATTCCAATGGATCTCTCATGACCCCTAAAAACACCACCAAAACTCCTAACACCAAACTAAAGCGTAAATAAAACTATGAAATTTATGCTCCTACATCAAGAGGCCACAAACAAGGACCTCCTCTCTGGCATGAACATAAGTGAATAGTCCAAGCCTGTGAGCATAGTAGCCCAAAAGCACATCATTCTATTGAGGGATTAGAATGACAAAGGCCTGAACATATGTCTCATGGCATGAATGCCATTAGTATCCTTAACTCTATAGTTCAAGCCTGCATGCACATTAGATCAACAGAGGCATAGTGCCTATGATCACAATGGCCCAGTGGAGGTTTGAACCCTGGTGGACACCGAATAAACACAATCACTTTATCATTGCACTATAGGATGAACCCCCAAAATATAATAATTGTTGTTTGAACTTTAAAATGGTTATTGAGTATGAAAACCTTTAGGTGGATCATGTGGGAGAAGTTACAATTTGGGAGCTTCTAGTGAAGTGAAATCTAAAGGAGATAGACCATAGGTCCTATATGGGTTGTCACTAGATTCCAAGGGTGGTATGTATAGAAAAAAGGTTGTATTCTCCTATTTAGTTTTCTATTCCCCTACTTATACACTTCTAAGTTATGATCAAAAGTTCTCATGGGTAATGACCCAATCATCCTCTTATTCATAATGAAATATAAGTTATCAATAATGATAAGGAGTTTATTATTCAAGCCCTTGAATCCATAATGAAGAGATCTATTGGGTGACTTGAATATGCCCTTGTTGGCAATTTTTTGGCTTGAGACCTAATTGTTACACCCTATTGTGTTACTACTTATTTACTTTTACCTAGTTGGGTGAAAATGCTTTAGATGAGTGTATTTATGTTTTATGTGTTTTGGAAATATGAAGAATAAATGTTGATTTAGTTTGATGTTATGAAATTTTTTTATTATAAAATATAATGCAAGTGAATGCATTGTTTTCAGCTAACTACTATTGAAAAGTGTCAAGTTGGATGCAAGAATAGAATCAAGCCTCCTAAAGAGAGGGGAAGTATCACTTAGGGAGAAGAAATTGGTCTAGTTACCTTTGATAAAGACCTAAATTGAGCTTTCACACACACTTCTAGATTGGTTGAGTCGAGATAATAGCTTGGGAAATAGTAAGTTACCTCTAGTCCTATTTGATTATGATTAGAAATAGTTAGGGTTTTATTTGTGATCATTCTTGTCTAGGGGTTAAAAGTGTTGATTCTCTTTGTGATGTGTGAATTCTTCTTTATGTGTTTCTATTTAATCGATGGGATATATACATAAAATGTATATATATGTATATATGTATGTGTCAACAATAAACTCATACACATGAGTAAATATGTACATAAGTATACGTAGATAGACGTATCTACACATGCTCATGGACGGATTAACCATATGTGTAGGAATATCGAACAGACAAGGTGACATATATATACATATATATGTACATTCCATGTATAAGTCGATTGCTATGACTGTGAAAATATGTGTTTAAAATATCAAAGTGTGATATATATATATAGTATACGAGTATATACATATATATATTAACATTCACATATGTATTAACGTAATGAAAATATTTATACTTGTATATTAATATATACATACATACATACATACATACATACATACATACATACATACATACATATATGTATGTATATAAACACATGTATTAATATATGAAATATAAGAATACATATGTGTATTTGTATATTGAATAATACAATTCTATAAACTTGTAATATATATACATATACATATATACATTTATACGTAATACATGATATATATATATGTTATATATATAGTATATATATGATAATGATTTCTATAGTGCTGAATTATTTAACAAGTGCATAACATAATAAACATAGCATATGCTAAGTAATGCATACAACTTAAACAAAATAGAATAGCGCTTAAGAAAACACATAAACATAAGAGAAGCATAAAGTATTCAATGTTGATTTAAGTGAAATAGCTAGTATTGTAAATAGCGCATAGTATCAATGATAAACCAACGTGTGATATAGTCTGCAAAGACTAAGTCAGTAAAATAAAGGTAAACGAATACTCTAGCATATGAAGCTTTGACTTAGTCAAGAGAAAACAATGACCAATAGAATAGGGTGCGAACTGCAAATGTGGCGCCAACTTGTGAGTAGTGTAATTTGATTGGAAGTCTAAACTGCAATACGAATTCTGAAATATGAAGCAATATGAAATATGTGAATTGGTCAAGCGTGAACCTAGAAGAGTGAGTCGACCTTTCATTTTTATTATCATTCTTGCTGTCCATTTGAGAAAGTGACTCATTCACCATGGTTGTGTATGTGTTTACTGTGCAACAATTTTAGCTACCACCTTTTCTTAGTTTTTTTGAGTCAAACCTTTTGAGCTGAGAAGTGTCATTCTTGATACCCTATTTCTAGCCTTTAGTTGTTGACCTTTGTGTATGAATAGAGGTGCTCTCTAATTCAATAGGGACGCATATTTTCATTCTTTCTGTGATTTTTTGAGTTATTATTTTCTGATTCTTCTGAGTTGTGGGAGTTTTTGAGAATTGTGAGAGAATTTTGAGAGTGAGAATTTGGTGAAGAGAGAAAAGGATAATTGAGACTTTCTTACTGATTGGGAAGGTTGAGTTAGGAATCCAGTTCGGTCAAATAGAGCATTGCATAAATAGGCATGTTGATTTCTACTCTTTCATACCTTTTATACTTTTTTTGAAAAGATTGTGTGGCATGGTTTGTTTTATTTGGAAAAATTAGTTCAATTTCTTATTAGGGAAAGGTTTCTTATGTGAAACTGAAAGATTGCTTATTGTACTTAGTAGAAGAATCTATATTGCTTGAAGTGTTTGTACATATTCCATATTAAGGAATGGGTGGATATATTGGGAATAAATACTATATTATAGATATAGCTTATAAAGTTGATGTTTAAACTGGTTGAGTCTTAGAGTTACTATGATTTACTTAGTAGATTTGTTTTAGATAACATAGAGGTAATAGGTTATTCCTAGGGTTAAGGTTACTCCATGGCATAAGGGGATAGCCTATGCAAAGGTTATGAATGTTTAATACAAATTGAGCTAGGAAGGTGGGTGAGCATGTGATGTCCACTCCATAATTTCAGGGGATGAATACTTTGGCCAAAGTAGTGTAAGTTGCCACTATTTACACTATCAGTTCACTATGATCCAAATTTACATACTAGACAGGGAATGCCATATGAGTAGTTTGTAGCCATTATATGATAGATCTAGAAGCATTTAGGACACACCACCAAGCTCAGGGAAGGTCAATGTTATGATTAGTTTACCAAACCAATATCTTTGTCGAAGGATAGGGTCATCTATCAATTTGATAGATGTGTGGCGGACCGCAGTTAGTCCAAGGTTAGCGAAAAAGCACTTGAGTGATGCTTCTCCTCGTTAGTTGGCAACCAAGATTTGATGGAGGATACCTAGACCATTCGTACATCTATTTCCAGTAAGCTCAATGGAGCCTTGTTTGTATTTTTGTATCCATGCCTATGAAAATATTGCAAAAGAGAAATGTTATCCTGAATTATTTACCATGAAATCAATAAATTGGAAAGTTGCAATACTTTGATATAATGCAATGGGGAAAGTTTGGAAAGATGTTTATTTCAAATGTGCATGTTATCTTTTTATATGAATGAATTTTTTAATCTCATATTGGATAGATGCTTGAACTATTTACCTGAGGTTAAAACATAGGATAGTTACTGTGTAGAACAATGGGCATGTTACAAGTGGTATTAGAGCTACCAAGTTCAGCTCTAGAACCTATGTGCTCGCTATGATTTCCATTCCAACATTATGAGTCTAATGTTTCAAAAATTCTTGTGCCAAGATGGTGCGTCTAAGGCTAACTGCAAGAAAGTCAATGATAAAAAATGAGCACTACCTACGGGTCAAGAAGGAAGAAGAATCCATTGTTTGTACCATTGAGGGAACTAACTATGAAAATTCCATCTAGCTAAGTGATACTGAGACAATCAGTCACACTCTATCATATATTAGTCAAGAGAGAAGAAGGATGAGATATGGAGCCAATTTCAACAACTTACCATCTTTTTCTTTGGCTAGGTCGGACTCATTATCACTATCCAAGGATATGCCTTCAAAATGTAGTGTCAATCCAATGTTGATATTTAGGAATCCTCGTGTAGTACCTATGGCTGAAGTTATTGTTATAGCCTCTAGTATTGAATCAAAGGGATACGTTCCCTGAAATTATGTATTGGAAGATAAGTCTAAGGGTTACTATCCTTTTTGGGATAAAGATGAGCAAAAATCATAGGGTTGCATCCTACGTAGTTATGTATTTGAGAGTGAATCTGATAGATACTCTCCTCTTGACTATTTAAATATTCATTCTATGTAAAAGGAAGGATATTGAAATCCTTATGAATAAATGAAAGATTATGTTTTTATCAAAATTTGTGTATGGGAAACTCAATAAAACTTTGTATATGATTTTTTTCTCTTTTGAAATGTTTTCTATGCATTTAGTAAACCATGATAGGATCTAATTAAAGATGAACCTCCAAGTATAAATTTACTTAAGAAAATGGTTAGGACAAGAACTAATCCTGGAGGGAGTCAAGAAGTTGGACAAGGTCCGGATAATGCCAAAGCCAAGTTGGACGATCTTCTGGAAATCATGGATGAAACTAATGCAAGGATAGGAAACCTTGAACAAGAAGTGAGGGGAAAATAAAGAGAGGAAGAATAAGTCCCACACAACGAAGAAGATGAAGAAATTCCCAACAATGAGGAAGAAGGGGAGGATTCCAGAAACCACACTAAATCTAGAGATCAAGAAAGTGATAGAACTCAATCATATTCTGAGGGAACCAAGAGAAAGTGTTTGACAACTGAATTATCTAGAGATATGAGAAAGATTACCCCTCCTAAATAAGAAGGAAGCACCAACGAAGAAGAAGCTGAGGCTTGGTTAATTCAAATGGAGAAGTACTTTAAGATAAGAAACTATTCAGAAGTCACTAAAGTTGTGTGGGGAGCTTTCCAGTTAGCGGGAGAAGCCTCTAACTGGTGGATGAACAAGAAGATGGAACTTGGAATCAATTCCTTAAACCTTACTTGGAATGAGTTTGTTGATATTTTTTGAAAGAGGTGGTTACCTCAAATCTTTTTTGATCAAAAGCTTATTGATTTACAAAATCTTAAGCAAGGAGATATGTCAGTGAATGAATACATGGAGAAGTTCACTCGTCTCTTGAGGTATGTACCAATGTACCAAAAAGATGAGAAATTTTGTATCAGGAAGTTCATTATGGGTCTGCATGGCCAAATAGGGGGAGAGGTGGATGTACATGGTCCAACCACTATGGACCTAGTATATGAGAAGGAAATCAAGCAAGAGCAGAAGCTCAAAGCCATCTCGAATTACCTAGAGAGGAATCAAAAGAAGTTTGGAGGGCCTCAATTTAATCAAGCTCCAAAGAAGTTTAATGAGGGGCACAAATTTCAGAGGCAAGGGGAAAAGGGGCCCCACAATAATTGGAATGATTTGAGGAAGGATCGTCGGGGAAACAACTTCAATAATTTCAACAGTGGTAACTATAACAAAGCTAGAGGGAATGGTGGTAATTTTGAAAGGCCATCGCAAAGGAGAGGACCGATAAAAGGTTGTTTTACATGTGGTGGGGATCATTTTGCTAATCAATGTCCCAAAAAACCACCAAGTTTGCAACCACATGGTAATTAATTTCCTCCTCAATGGGTTGTGTTACAACAAAGGATCCATGCAACAGTGGAAAATCGATAAGCTAAATACCAGATCACCCTAGTGGAAACTCAAAGTACTTTGTTTGGTTTACATATTTCCATACTTACTGATATTGGAGCCACAAAAAAAATTGTTTCATCTAGAGTAGCTAAACGAATTTCTAGGAAGGTTGGTTTTATGAAAAAAATCTTGGGTTGTAGAATATGCAAACCAGGAAAGAGCAACAATGTTTATTTGAGGCAAGGGTTGAACTTCTCTGTTTCTCAACGGAAGTAAAATTGTACATAGCACCCTTAGGTTCTTATGACGTCATCTTAGGTATGAGTTGGATATGGAAGCATAGAGCTAAAGTGGATTGCCATGCTAAAACTATAGAATGCTTAGATGATTGGTGAAATTGCAAAAAAAATTGATTATGCAAATGCATAGGGCGAAAAAGAAAGGTTGCCAACTCTATGCAGTTAAAATGGATAAACTAGAAGAATTCAAGGAAGTTAATCCTCAAGATGATGTCATGTATTGTGAACCGCAAGATTCTCAAGAGGTTGAAGAAGGAGAAGTGATAGAAACTAGAGAAATAGATATGGAAAACTATCCCATCTTACGAAAAATTTGTGGTTTTCTTTCTAGAAGAACTACCTGGATTTCCTCCGATGAGAGTATTCGATTTCTCCATTGATCTAGTACTAGGGTTAGAACCTGTATCCAAAGTACCCTATAGGATGACTACAATAGAATTAATGGAGCTTAAGGGAAATTTGGAAGACTTGTTGTCCAAGGGATTGATAAAACCTAGTGTTTCACCCTAGGGAGCACTAGTGATCTTTGTGAAGAAGAAGGATGGCACACTGCAATTGTGTAAAGACTATCAGATGCTTAACAAAGATACAATAAAGAATAAGTACATGTTGTCATGTATTGATGATCTTTTCTATCAGATGTGGGGAGCAGCAATGTTTTCAAAGATTGATCTGCGAAACGGTTATCATCAACTACGGACCAAAGATGAACATAGTTTCAAAACTAATTTTAGGACTAGATACAAACATTACGAGTTCACAGTCCCACCCTTTGGACTTACAAATGCACCTGCAGCATTCATGAACTTGATGAAAAATGTATTTAGAGACTGCTTGGATAGGTTTGTATTAGTATTCCTTAATGATATCTTAATCTATTCCAAGAATGAAGAGGAGCATTGTAAACATTTGAATTTGGTTGAAACAACTTATACTTAGATTATTTTTTGGTTCTTTCTTTGGTTATTGAAAAAATCTGTCAATTCTCGAACCAATTTTGAAAACCTAGTGAGCTTCTTAAGCCATATGAAATCATAAGTGGACGAAACACTTGTCCCTTTTAAGGAGTTAGAAAACACATTTTATGCTTTGGTGAGGTTGTGAGGTCCTTGTCAAGAATCCATGTAGGTTTCAAAACCTACCCAAAACTCTGACAAATTTTAAACAACCAATATTTGGATTTTGCAACTTGGGAAACTGACGCAACACATGAAAAAGGGAAACAACACAACAAGCAAAGGAACATATTTAAGCATGACTAGACCATTTAAGATTTCTCAAATCGGTTCTAATCAATGGGAAATAAATGGGAGCATGAAATGACAACAAATGCCTTTTGCTATGTAGTCATGCCATTTGGTTTGAACAATGTTGGTGCAACTTACCAATGAGCTATGAACCTTATATTTCATGAATTTATTCAAAAAAATCTTGAATATTTTTTGTTTTTTCCATTTTGGAGGGACTTACTTATCTTGATTATTTAGGAGGTGTGGGTTCTTAAGCCAAAAATTGAAGCACCTCCTTTAGAGAAATTCTTTTGAAAGACCAAAGATCTAATGCCCTTTTCACATGTACAAAAAAATATGCCACATGTTGATCTAAAATCCCCATGGGCTTGGGAGTATGATGAACTCTTAATAAAAGAAATTAAAAAGTTATATAATATAATTTTATATACATTACACATTTTATAAAATATTAACATATATATAATTTGTAATCTCACCAGAATATGCTTGTAGAAATTAATAAAAAATGAATTGTGCTACTTATATTAAAAAAAACATAGTTGGAAAGGATAAAATACTATGGAAGAGAAGTGAAATTACAAATGTAGTCCTAGAAAACCCTACAGTTGAAAAAAAAAATTGGTAGTAGTTATCATACTCCTACCGAGTTGAGACTAAAAGCTAGAAAAATATAATGTGTTGTAAATGGTGTGGAATATAATTTATTTGTTTCTTTACTTTCTAGCACACATTATTAAGTATATGGCATGAATCACAATTGGATTTCTACTTCTTAGTGTTCTACAACACTGAAATCTACCTCCAAATCTTCAATCATACTCACTCCTATCTATAAATAAGTGTTGGGATTTCCTTCTTGTGTACTATGAGATCCAAAAATAGAATGGAAGGAAAAACATCAAATTGCTTGTTTCAAATTCCATATTTTGGTGTCAAGATGGAACTACCACTTTTAGATAGTCAAGGTTATGAAATCACCGCAATGGTTTCAAAACCAATCAATACTTATCAATCTCACATTTTCTAGGTTGTTTCTAAGAGCTAAGACTATTAAAAGTAATTCTTCCAATGAATTTCATTTTTCCTAATCATTTAAGGAACACACTTCCCTTCTTGGAGAGGCTTTTTATCCTATAAAATCCTACTCTTGATATATAGAATAATTTCTCCCTCCATCTCTAAAACTTTTTTCTCCATGTGCTATATGTGTTTTGGATAAGACTCCATCAAATTTTCATGCTTATATTGTAAGGTAATGTGTAGCACTTAAGTGCTTCAAGATAGGAGGTAGTGAAGCTCTATCATACTTTGAAACTTGAAAATGATTAAAGTTTCCTTGGTGTCCTTTGCCATGATTACCTTAATGATGGCCATTTATTTTTACAATTTTTTTGCTAGATAATAATCTTCATTTTACAACCTCATGTGATGTATAATACATGTTACAATGATTGTTGTGAATTATAAACATACCACAACAATGTTATGTTGTTTCCTCCCACCTACTTGCTACATACAAGTGGTGCTAGTTCCCTTTCCTTGTTATACCACACAATGTGTGCAATAAATTACATGTTATAATAACAATATTTCCCTAAAAATATAGGTATGCTTACAACATTTCAAAAATATCATATTTTTGTCCATTATTCAACAATCCCAAGGATTAGTAACTACTTTGATACCAAATTGATCTATAATATCTTCAAAATATACTTATAGAAATTAAGAGTCAATGAATTAATGGACTATGCTACATATACTCAAAATGAATGATAGTTAGGAAGGAAATAATGCTATGAAAGAGAAGTGAACACAAATTTTATCTTGAAACACCCCCAAAGGGGAAAAACTAGCTTGGTAGTGGCAAATACACTAGTATCAAATTAATGGAAGCTAGAAAAATGTAATTAAGTTATAGAACATGGTGTAAAATAAATCTACCCCTTATTCGCTTGGTTACATATGCATTGTTAATTTTATGGTGAATTATAATTGAAGTTCTACTTCTCAATGTTATACAACTTTAAACGACCTTCCATTTTTAATTGAACTCCCTCTTGTCTAGAAATGAGTGTTAGGATATCTTTGTGCACTAGAATGTCCTACTAATAAAACCAAAAAGATAAAGTTCAAACTTTTATTTCAAATTCCATTTGGTATTGTAAGGATGAAACCAATACTACTAGAAAACTGATGGTTATGAAATTGGCAAATATAAAATTGTCACAATTATTACAAAACCATTGCTTGTTGGGAATACATAGTTTCATTCTAACTATTGGAAGGGGATACTTTGATAAATTCTATTTTTCCTAATCCTTTATGGATCACTATTATGCATATATCTATCCATCATGTAATTCACCTTAACCTAACTTACATATGTATTTATAAGAACTAGTGAATGATGAACATTAAAATTAGCTATGGAGGTAACTATCACAATATCAATATTTCTACTTGAGCTAATTACAAAAAGACTAGAAGATCAAAATGACATAATAACAATATTTTGTACAAAGGAGGAAATATACATACAAGAGAGAGTTGTTCATATGAGAGTAAGAGGTGGGTATATATAAGACATACCATGCGAAGAGATGAAAACATACAACCAATGTGAGAAAATAAGAGAGGTAGTTGCATGTGTAGTACATCTCTACCAAAAAAATAAAGTACAAATATTCTTGGTAAACTTAAACTAGCACTTGCCCCAATAGAAGGTTCAAGGGATTCACTAATAGGATATTAAAGGTAAAATTTTACAATATTTTAATATTACATTAAATGAAGTAGTATTGCAAATATAAGAATAACATATAGGAACATCATCAATTAAATGAAGTATTATGCTACAATTTTAGCTATACAAGAAATTTGGTATTTCGAAGGTCTAAATTGAACATAGTAATGATGACAATTATTGTAGATGAAATTGACAATCTAAAAGTAATGAGAATGATACTTTAAGCTATTGTAGTCTCTATTGTAGAGAACTCTTTTGGTTCTTCTTTAGCTAGTAAAACAACAAAAAGAACAATAAAATTTGCAAATATAAGTGTCATCAATGTAGTAAAATTCACTAGCAACATTTGTACAACCTTGAGCTCTCAAGGAAAGTAAGCTTCTCAAAAAACCCAAGCTCCACTATTGTTATTACAAATAGATAATATCAAATGCCCAAAAAACACATGCCAAGAGTGTATACCACCCCTCACAAAATCCAACCAATCACTAAAAAATAAATAGAATCCAAGATCACGAAAATTTAGGATTATGTTTGATTGATCACATGATGCCATTCATTTGTGAAACAAAGGGAATATGTCAACTCTATATCAGGCTTAGTTATCATGGGAACTTCAAAGGAAATGGAGGAACTTGTATAGAAAATAAGAAAATGGAGCCAAGACTCAGCCACGAATTCCAACTGTATAGATTCACAATTCCACTTTCACTGTGGTATTTGAAAGCAACATATAGCCCAAAAGCTCCTAATACCAAAGCAATCAAATGTAGGGATATATGTACTAGTTTTTGGTAGAATTTTGGTACTAGAATGGCCTTGTAAATGAGAATAGATGCTCTGTAAACAACATATGCAATAGCTCATTAGTTTCAAGTTGAGATTCCAGTTATCAACAAAAGAAAACTTAAAATAGAGCATAGGAGAAAAAAATGACCATTATAGTCACAATACCTTTGGGTTTATGCTAATGTATGATAGACTACTAGACAACTGCCTTGAAGTAGTTGTTTCCATAGTTGTTCTTCAATTTATCATTCAAACATAGTAATTAATTTCTCTAACTTGTATGCTATTTCCTAATGATTTAATTCTTCCTTTCTTTGGGCTTTTTGACACACATAACAACTCTTATTTTGCAAGTTTTAGCATAAAAATGAGCTTATTGTTTTTTATTAGGTAAGCAACATTTACAGGGTGCTATACCCTTCACAAAGAGCCACAAGGGCCAATAGAGTTCAAGACCAAAAAAATGTCAAAAAACAATCCAAAAAACTAACACAACGGACCAACAGCAGATGGACAGACAACGGATGAACAACAGACTAACTGGCATCACCCAAGTTCTTTGACAGGAGATTAACAACATCATCTCCAACCCATTCCTGACATTCTTCAACATTCTTGTTGTCCATTTCATCCTTCATGACCACCGACAGAGTGCTAGTAACACAATGGACTAGTTTAACCGTGAAGTGAGTCAAACCATAAATTTTTTTGTCCAACTTATCCAATCTTTCCTACAACACACAAAGCTCCTCCTTCCCAACCACAGTCTTACTAGTATCAGTACGCTCAACGTCCAATGGGTTTGAAGACAAAGAGGTCGAGTCCTCCTTCTGCACTTTGCCAATTTTCAGAATGGTGCTAGGACCTCTAGCATACTCCTCCTCACTCTCAGACTCCTCTTCGTCCCTATTATCTTTGTTGTTAGACTGCTCCTCTTCCGTATCCAAGTCTTTCACCTACACTTTTTTGCTATTCTTAGCTAGCCTACCTGATGTAAGGAAAGCAGAGGTGCGGAAACAACTTTCCTAATGTCAAACCACAGGGGAGAATGCAATACAAGGCTATTAATTTTTCAAATTACAATCTAATTAAGACACACATGAAGGAATAACAGAAATAGAACAAATACACACAGACAAATCAAACAATAGATTTTATGGGGGAAACCCTTTCGGGAAAAAACCCACCACACCAAGCTGAATCTCTTTGTATTACAGTAACCAATAATTACATACAATCAGGAAATTCAACTCTCTGTTGTTTTACAATAGCTACAACATTCATTGTTCAAAAACTCTGATAAAAAAAAAAAACTCTCATGCAATTTGATAAACTCATCTCTTTGTTCATAACAGAATCGATCTGCTTTAAACAATCTCATTCTGATTTTGCAACTGTGCATTCTTATCCGCCATTGCCAACCAAAGACAATTTCCATTCGAGCCTTGATTTTTCCCTGCATGCTAATTTTCCAACGTTTCAACTAATGCATAAAATCAACTGTCGTCATGCTTTAAAACTGCTTCCTGTGATTGGCCCACGATGCTCCACGTAGGACGGTCAGACTGGTCAAGAGCATTTAGCTTTGTTGGCATATCGATGAGACACTTACAGTGTCTTCCCGATGCCACAAAGTTCCTCTATCGGCATCGCTATAGCTTCCACGAGTCGGCAAGATGCTATATCGACTGTAGCAGGTTATACTGAAACCAACGATGACCAAAATGATTCTATCGACAAGGATTTCCCTTATCGGTGAGACACATAGCGAATTCACCAGTCTCATCGAGCAAACAGTCTATCGGCAAGACACTACGTCTTCGCCAAGACCTTCTGTCGAGTTCCTTGGGCTACACCGAAATCTTTGATGAGTCGGCGAGACTTATCGTCTTCACTAGGACTTCATACCGAAGCCCTCAGTCATACCGACGACTACCATACGACAAGACTTATATCGAGAGCATCTCATCATCAGCAAGACATACTAACCTCGCCAAGACATTCTGTTGACAATCTTAAGTTACCCCGAAGCCTTTCTCCTATCTGCCAGACTCCCACGGTTTCGGTGAGACGTCATACTAAAACAAAGACTTCCACAGAAAAACATTCTGTCGCCAAGACTTGGGTCATTCACCGTGACATTTCATCGAGCTTCCAAAGCTAGCCCGAAGACATCAGTTGAAAAAACTTGAGACATTCGCTAAGACATCCCAGCGAAACCTTTTTTTGTCACCGTGAAGACAATATGACTTCTCCCGTCGGCGTGACTTATGACTTTCGCTAAGACTTCTCAGCGAAGTCTTTCAGTTACCGCGAAGTCACCACGAGGATACACACTATCGGTAAGACATGAAACTTTCGCCGTGACATCTCCCAGAGTTACACCGATGAGATCAACTGTCGCCTAGAGTTCTATCGATCGCCAAAAGGTCATGCCAAACTCAGAGAGTCACAGCGATAGACTTCATTCGACAAGACATCTACTTTGTCATAGCGACATGAACTTTTTAGAACTTTCAGAACACTTAGTCACCCAGACATAAACACTGTCACAGCGACTTTGCGCTTCAGGAGTTCCATGTCAATAAGGATTGAGGCACATATTCCAACAATCTCCCACTTGACGAAGATCTTACTGACACCTCCAGAGCATAACCAAACTACTGAGATTCATGGGCTAGGAGGCCCATTGAACTGGCACACCAACTGAACTTGTTTGTGCTCACAGGCTTCGTCAATGCATCTGCAACATTCTCCAGAGTATCCACTTTCTCCAAGGAGACCTTCCCATCCTCCACCATATCTCGTACAAAGTGATACTGTACATCTATATGTTTCGTCCTGGCACGGAAAGTAGGATTCTTTGCCAAACATATAGCGCTCTAGCTGTCATAGTAGATAGTAATATTTTATGCATTAAAGCCAATGTTAGAACAGAAATGTTTTAACCAGATTGCTTCTTTACAGGCATGTGTGGCTGCCATGTATTCTGCCTCTGTAGTAGACAAAACGACTACAGCCTGCCGCTTACTCATCTAACTCACTGCACCACCATTCATCGTGAAAATATATCCACTGGTGGATCTTCTGCTGTCAATGTCCCCTGCCCAATCAGAATCTACATAACCTTGAATGCTGAGTCTTCTGTGATTCAACCAAGTTACCATGGTAACACAAAGCATAGTCTGAAGTTCCCTTCAGATATCTAAACACTCTCTTCACAGCATCCCAATGTGTTCTTCCAAGATTAGCCATAAACCGACTAAGAACTCCCACTGCTTGGGCAATGTCCGGCCTTGTACAGACCATAGCATACATGAGACTACCAGCTGCACTTGCATAAGGCACACTGGTCATGTCCTCCATCTCAGAAGAAGATTTTGGACAATCCTCAACAGATAGCTTCGTTCCATGTGTAACTGGAACAACTAGTTGTTTGCACTCAATCATACAAAATCTCTCTAGAATAGTCATGATATACTTACTCTGACTAAGCCAAAGTTTTCTATTCCTTCTGTCCCTGGTTATTTCCATTCCTAGAATATACCCTGCTGCACCAAGATCTTTCATTTCAAACTTTGTAGACAACTGAGACTTAAGATCAGAAATCATTAGCTTACTATTGCCTATAAACAACATATCATCAACATATAGAGCAATAATAAGAATTTGATCACTTTCAGCTTTGTAATAGACATAGTGATCACATTTTGATCTTACAAATCCCAAAGACAAGACAAATGTGTCAAACTTTTGGTACCACATTCTAGGAGACTGTTTTAAACCATACAAAGATTTCTTCAACTTGCAAACCAGCCTTTCCTTACCTTTTACCACAAAGTACTCTGGCTGGGACATATAAATTTCTTCTTCAAGATCACCATAAAGAAACGTTGATTTCACATCCATCTGTTCAATCTCTAAATCATATGCTGATGCAAGTGACAAAAGAAATCTAATGGATGTCAGCTTAGCTACAGAGAAAATATTTCTCCATAGTCAATTCCCTCTACCTGGAATAACCTTTTGCAACCAGCCTTGCTTTATATTTTTCTATACTGCCATCTAGACCTATTTTCTTTTGAATAATATCCATTTGCAGTACAGATTTTCTGCCTTTAGGCAATGGAACCAAACTCCAGGTGTCATTCTTTTCTAATGATGCCATTTCTTCATTCATGGCTTCCAACCAAGAGTTTGAATCAAACATTTTAAATGCCTCTTTCACAGTCCTAGGTTCATTAGTGCTAGAAATTAAAGCATAGGCACAAGTAGACTCAATTAAAGAAAACCCATACCTTTCATATGTTCTTTCATGAGTTGACCTCCTCACCGGCTGAGGCTGAGGTGGTTCTTCATCATCTTCAGAACTTTCAGAACTGCTTGAGCTCTCCTCAGTATCAGTACATTTTGATTTTTCAATTCTCTTATTTGGTGTATGAGGAATTGCTGCTACATCCTTTTCATTTTCTGATTTCTTCTCTGACTACAGATCCAAAGTAGAAGGTTTTAGCTCACGAAAGATAACGCTTCTGCTGTGCAAAACCTTCTCAGTCCAGGATTCCAAAGCTTGTATCCTTTTATACCAGCACTATAGCCTATAAATATACACTTTACAGCTTTATTTTCCAACTTGGATCTTTTTTCAAATGGCACATATGCATATGCCTCACAGCCAAAGACATGAATATGTCTCAGAGAGGGCTTCTTTCCAAACCATGATTCCAAAGGCGTCTTCTCAACAAAAGTAGAGTTCGGAGAGCGATTTACCAAGTAACATGCTGTAGAGACTGCTTCAGCCCAGAACTTCTCCAGACCAGCATTGCTCAGCATACTTCGTGCTCTTTCCATTATCGTCCTGTTGACCCTTTCAGCAACTCCATTTTGCTGTGGAGTATAAGGTGTAGTCTTATGTCTTTTGATCCCATGATCTTTATAGTACCTTTCAAATTCATCTAAACATAACTCACCGCCATTGTCAATCCTTAAACACTTTATTTTCCTTCCAGTCTGATTTTCTACAAGATTTTTAAATTTCTTAAATCGACTAAACACTTCTGATTTACTTTTCAAAAAATATACAAATGCTCTTCTTGAATAATCATTAATAAATGACACGTAGTATCTTGATTTAGACAAAGAAGGAACATTCACTGGACCAAACACATGAGAATGTATATAATCAAGTAAACCAGACGTTTTGTGAGGACTGAATAAAATGAAACACCTGCTGCTTTCCATATATGCAATGTTCACAGAAATCAAATTCAAGGTTACAATCTTCAAGCCCTTCTACCAGGTTTTTATTTTTCAAGGTTTTTAGACCTTTCTCACCAATGTGCCTATGATGCCAGAGCATAGTCTTCTCTATGGAAGTTTACTCTCCATGGAGTTTACACCATCAAGAACGTTTTCCTTCTTTTCTTCATGCACATTCTGAAGAACAGAGTCAGCTAAATAGAGCCTTATCAGCCCCTTTTGATTTTCTATCAGACAAGTCCCAATCCTCTTGCTTCATGCCTTGAGGCATTGTTCCAGACACAGCAGTCCAAAGATCTCGATCAACTAGCATATCTTCCATTTTGAGTTTCCACAGCTCAAAATTGCTACCATTGAATTTCTCTATTTCCATCCTACTGGATGTGCTTGCCATCTTAATCTGTAATTAAATTAACAGACCTCTACAAGACTCCCACTGAAAATGATTTAACACAAAAAACCCAACCCACTCACAAGGACAACACAACTGGCCAGGCTCTAATACCACTTGTAAGGAAAGCAGAGGTGCGGAAACAACTTTCCTAACGTCAAACCACATGGGAGAATGCAATACAGGGCTATTAATTTTTCAAATTACAATCTAATTAAGACACACATGAAGGAATAACAGAAATAGAACAAATACACTTAGACAAATCAAACAACATATTTTACGTGGGAAACCCTTTCGGGAAAAAACCCACCACACCAAGCTGAATCTCTTTGTATTATAGTAACCAATAATTACATACAATCAGGAAATTCAACTCTCTGTTGTTTTAAAGTAGCTACAACATTCACTGTTCAAAAACTCTGATAAAAAAAAAACTCTCATGCAATTCGATAAACTCATCTCTTTGTTCATAACAGAATCGATCTGCTTTAAGCAATCTCATTCTGATTTTCCAACTGTGCATTCTTATCCGCCATTGCCAACCAAAGACAATTTCCATTCGAGCCTTGATTTTTCCCTGCATGCTGATTTTCCAACGTTTCAACTGATGCATAAAATCAACTGTCGTCATGCTTTAAAACTGCTTCCTGTGATTGGCCCACGATGCTCCACGTAGGACGGTCAGACTGGTCAAGAGCATTCAACTTTGTTGGCATATCGATGAGACACTTACAGTGTCTCCCTGATGCCACAAAGTTCCTCTATCGGCATCGCTACAGCTTCCACGAGTCGGCAAGATGCTATATCGATTGTAGCAGGTTATACCAAAACCAACGATGACCAAAATGATTCTATCGGCAAGGATTTCCCTTATCGGCAAGACACATAGCAAATTCACCAGTCTCATCAAGCAAACAGTCTATCGGCAAGACACTACGTCTTCGCCAAGACCTTCTGTCGAGTTCCTTGGGCTACACCGAAACCTTTGACGAGTCGGCGAGACTTATTGTCTTTGCCAGGACTTCATATCAAAGCCCTCAGTCATACCGACGACTACCATACGACAAGACTTATACCGAAAGCATCTCATCATCGGCAAGACATACTAACCTTGCCAAGACATTCTGCCGACAATCTTAAGTTACCCCGAAGCCTTTCTCCTATCGGCCAGACTCCCACGGTTTCGGTGAGATGTCATACCAAAACAAAGACTTTTGTCGCCAAGACTTGGGTCATTCGCTGTGACGTTTCATCGAGCTTCCAAAGCTAGCCCGAAGACATCAGTCAGCAAAACTTGAGACATTCGCTAGGACATCCCAGCGAAACCTTTTTTTGTCACCGTGAAGACAATATGACTTCTCCTGTCAGCGTGACTTATGACTTTCGCTAAGACTTCTCAGCGAAGTTTGTCAGTTACTGCGAAGTCACCACGAGGATACACACTGTCGGTAAGACATGAGACTTTCGCCGTGACATCTCCCCGGGACCCGAGAGTTACACCGATGAGATCAACTGTCGCCCAGAGTTCTATCGATCGCCAAAAGGTCATGCCAAACTTAGAGAGTCATAGCGATAGACTTCATTTGGCAAGACATCTACTTTGTCACAGCGACATGAAATTTTTAGAACTTTCAGAATAGTTAGTCGCCTAGACATAAACACTGTCACAGTGACTTTTCCCTTCAAGAGTTCCATGTCAGTAAGGATTGAGGCACATATTCCAACACCTGAGCGTTGAATAATGGTATCGCCACTAGTCACCACCGTCTCCACAACCACCGTATCACCCTTAGAGTCCTTTCCCACCACATTTTTACCTTTGCTTGGAGGCTCCTTCAAACTCTTCCCTCCCTCTTTGCCTTTCTTTTTCAGGGCTAGCTTCCTAGCAGTCTTGGTAGGGGTTGATTTGAGCTCACAAAGACTAGCCGCCACACTAGTCTGGGCCACACCCACATTCCCCTTAATTTTTTTAGCAGTGGGTTTGGGTTTATGCGTGTCAGCAGGGACCAGGTGGTTTTTCCTAATGGGGCCTTTGGATTCAGCCGAAGATAAATTGGTCACAATGGGAGGCTCAATGTCTTCAATACGGACAATAGATATGGGTTTGGGTGGGCATAAAGCAAGATGGAAATGGTAGAGCCTCAAAATGAGGCCCTAGTGGAGCGACAGGGGAGGAGGGTCATTAGGATTCAAACCAACAACCTCAATACATTTTTCAAAAAAACTTTCTAAGTCCACCAGAAGGAAAAAAGGAAAGCTTAATAGAATTTTATGCCAGAGGTGGTTCAAAAGAGGGAAATGGTAGAAATAGTAGGTTTTGAATCTACCTTCCAGAGTAACGTACTTCATCAGAGCAAGGAACACTTTGTTCCACAGCTGAGGGAGAGCCTCCCGCTCAAAACTCGACTGGTTGTGCACCGACTCCTCATTCCCCACAAAAAACGTGTTCATACTTTCATTATCCTAAGTTTTAGTGTGCTTCGGGTGCTTCATACCAATACACAGGAGCCTCGTCGCCTATGCTATCACTTCCTCATTCACATTAAAGGAAATACCACCCAAAGTCACACGACGATCTTTCCAAGAGTTGACAAACTGTGTAGACAGATTAGGGTCATGGCTCACCAGACTCTCCATCAGAGGAGCAAGACCACCCTCAACACATATGTGCCACACCAACAAATCTTTGTGAAATTCATCGCAATTGTTCGACTCAGTTTGCACACTATCACCACCCATAATGTTTCATTGGTATATATTAACAGAAAATAACTACTAAAGCATAGTAAGTCAAACGCTATTTGCAAAATTTTAATAAAACATATGATGCAAAAAAGTAATGTGTTAACAATCTATTGTCATTTCTTCTTTTAAAGAGAAACATTTATAATTATATTGTCCAATGATTAAAAATAGAAAACAAATTGATAACGGACTTGTGGCTTTCCAACAGGAAATAAAAATAATGGAGTCTAATGAGCACGAAACTTAGGTTATAATGCAAAAAGGGTCACTATATGTCCTAATATTCCTATCAAATCCAAAAAAAATTGCACAATTATTTATAAATTGTTGATTAAAACCTAAACCCTTAAACAAACCTAAGCCATGCGCATATTATGAGAACTCAAAACATAGGGTAAAGTTTATTTCAATTATTTTTGTTTATGCAAAACCCCCCTTTGCTATTATTGTAAAGTGTGCATAACTGTGAAATTTGTTTATTGGTGTTTAGGATAGTATTTAGTTTTCAAGGAGCTTCACCTACGAATTTGAAGAGTGCTTATCCTTGTGTGTTGTACGGTTTTGTGTTGTCTCAAAGAGACAAATTAAAATGCTAACAAGGCTGGCTTATAAGATTGTTTGCCCACTTTGTCATTTTGTGTGATTTTTTCTCTATCCTTATATAGATTGTCCAAGTAAAACATTTTATGACAATTAGAAGAACAATGAATAGATGTTCATGCATTTCTAGCAATTTCTTGTGCATCTATATGGACAATATTTGAATTATGAGTTTCAAAAAACATGGGAAGAAATCTTATACCTAAATTCATTAATATATTGATATTATTTTAATAGAACCTTAGTTGATAAAAACTTAATTAACATATTTTTTGAAATGATTAGAATTTTCTCCAAAGATACTTGAACACTTACTATTACACCACACTCACATGTGCAAATTTATTAACATCTTAAAATTTTATTAAATGGTAAGGTTATACTTATATTATGCCACATAATATTTTCCATCCTCTTTTAAAGTAGTTTAGTTTGTTGTTTAATACTCTTTAGTAAGACCAAGATGGCTAAAGACATCTCTAAGATCTGGCACCTCTTTCCTCATCCAAGCTATCACACGAGAAAGCTCCAATCCTTTGCAAAGAACTGAGAAAGTAAATTGCTTGGACATATATTGCAGACCCTAAGCAAATTTGTGTCAAAAAATCATTCTCACGACCCTACAAATCCATTCTTTCAACTAAGAAGACTGAGAGTGCATGTATATACTTGAACATAAGGTTTATCTCTCCATTGTCAAGCTAGACATTATTTTAGTGAATGAGACCCTCTTGCAAAAGCCCACACACGATTTCTTTTCATTTACTTATATATTGTTTAAATTTTATACTCTTGAGTTTTGAGTCTTAACTTCATGACCAAGCTTGGAAGTAATCCAAACCTTGCTAATCCACCTACACCTAGGGTATTTATGTTCAACTAACTTTAGGCTATTTGTATGCTGTTAGATCTAAAATCACCTTATGATGCCTATTAACTCAAAAACTGTAAACTTTCTTGAATAGGAAATATAATTATATCATTTCCTCAAAACACCCTATGATCGAGATATTGTAATTTTATCTAGGAGAGGAAAAAGAAGAAGACTGTTGTACTTTATTTCTTTAAATACGAGAGAATATTATATGAGATTTTATAGACATACCATTCCTAGAAATGAGTGCTCTCTCTCCACAAATGCATTTGTTTGTGACTTCTTGAAATCTGAGCCTGCTGCGTCAAAATAAAAATATAAAGTATTCAGATAGATTTCATACACTAGACAATTGAATAAAGATAGACATCTAGTGATGCAATAGTACCTAAGAGTTCATCTTCTTCGTCATTGGTGAAAAGAGAGGATGGAGAGAAAAGTGTAGTACATAATCCCAAAGAAAAAAATCATTGAAACCATGGCAAGTGACTCACCTCAAGATTCTGTGCAAATGGTGTTGTGTTGTGAACCATGCCGATGAGGAAGAATGGGTAGAATTTGGAGGAAAAATAATACAAAGCCCTACCAAAGCAAAAAAATTATAAAAATGAGATGAACCAAAACTAATCTCCCTACAATTGTTGCTTCAATATATTCACACTAAATGAAAAGTAGTTCTCAATAGCTTGAGAAAAGATTTTTGAAATCAAATTTGATATGATTTTTACAGTTGTAATATTTTTGCAGCTTTTTCTCATTAAGAGATTAGACGTTAAAGTCAAGAGAAAAGATTTGTGCAACCTTTTAAATGAATATATTGCTTGCAAGTTAAAACTTGTTTCCAGGTGTCACGTGAGTAAACATTCCTAGTGAAGCTACTACAAAGTATAGGTTGTCGGCTAATTAAATGCAGTGGCCTAATTGATTCCTGCTACTATCAAATGGTTAAACGAAAAAATAAAATTGATTTTCAAGTGTGAGACAGGTTTGGTGATGGTTTGTAGGCTAGCAAGTCCACAGGGGAAGCCTATCAACTAATAACTAGGTTTGAATAGGACTAAAAAAGAAACTCATTTGGTAAAGGACACATTTCCAACAACACCCTCCCTAAGAGAAAGAGACTCAAAACTAGTCCCAACAACTAGGCTTGATGAGATACTCATGTAAAATGTTAACATGAAGAATCAAGATGATTCTCCAATGATAATTTTCTTCACCCCAAGTACAAATGTTCTTGGTAAACTTAACTAACTAGGTATGAATAGGACTCAAAAAGAATCTCATCTAGTAAAGGACACATTTCCAAAAACATCCTCCCTAAGAGAAAGAGACTAAAAAATGGGTCCCAACAACCACCTGCTTGATGAGATGCACATGTAAAATGTTAACAATAGAGGAATCAAGATGACTCCCCAAGGACAACTTTCTTCACCCCAAGTACAAAATATTCTCTTACAATTAAAGAAAAAGAGAACCTTTAGGAAAAAACTCCCTCCTAAAAGAGAGAAAATATGAAAATAATTGAGAAGCCTTCCTAATAGTTACCCTTGAAAGATTTGAAACATGAACATGAACATGAACTCCAATAAGCATAAAAAGGTTGTAATCTATTGTCAAAGAAAAATTACTATAATGTTGAAATTAAAGAGCCTCCACTAAAGTCAGGATGAAGAACAAGATCAGAGAAGCACAAATTTACATCATCACATCTTACATAATATTCCATGCATTGGTCTTACACAATGATATTTGGCATTTAGTCATTCAATTTACATGTGTCTATCCTTTCTTGAGGGCAACATTAGTGGTAGCCATATCTATGCACCATTTCCCAATGTATATTAACACAGTCATAGAAATAGTTTCCAAGGCTATTACATTGCCACAATCGACTCTTGCCACAATGTTACACCCTTATTTTCTCTCAAATTGAATGTGCCATGCCGTCAAGGATTCATTTTGAGGAAGGCATAGAATCACACCAATTACTTCATCCATATACATTGTGGTTGTCTAGCAATTATAAACTACATGTCAAACATATGCATTATGATCATTTTTGCATTAGCTACCCCATATGATTCAAGATTGCCATGTTCGTATGGTATGGAGGCCTAGTGACTCTCAACTCCTTAATTACCATACATGCCATGACAACTTACTACAAATTTACTTTACACTAGTTTACACCAAATTTGATTTAATTTTTATTTCTTACGCAAGTTTTTACTTTGTCCCCTTTGCATGCTCCAAATAATGATTATGGAGTTCAACACTAACACTTGATATGGATGTACAACTAATGGCTTATGTGCAGATGTAGATGATGCCATGTATTTCTAGGTACATGAGGACAAGTTGTCATCTAAAATATATGTTATCTTTATAATGCATGTTTACAGTTACTACATATTTACTTTGGAGAGTATGGTTCATGTAGAATCACACAACAAAGTGGGTGCAAAATGTTATGGATAAAATTGCATAAACTACATTTTTTACATTCATTTTGTCACTTTGAACACATGTCCTTATTGTGTCACCATAGTAATTGATTTGACCTCTATGGCACAAAAACTGCTCTTACATAACATCCATCAACCATCAATCACTTTTGATAACCACAACCTCCATTGTGCCACATCTTACAACATTTAACCATAGAGGACTAGAGCATGTGATACAACCTAGTCTAGGACTACACTGCATTGTAAGTCCTTGCCCACCAAATTCAATAGTATACTTTTGAACCTAAAAGTCAACTAAAAGAGTTACCACATAAGCCTACATGCTAATTCAATTAATGATTATGGTCATGTATTTAAAGACATTTCTAATGTCATTTGAAACAATAGAGGATTAAATTAAAAGGTCATTTTTCCAATACATTCAAAGTTAGGTTCTACACTTGGGCACTACATTAATTGACCAATTTTTGCATTCACAAAATTTACTTGACATGTTTTAATACTTTGTCCTACGCCAAGGGCATTAGATAAGCCAAGAACTATCTCCTTTGTATTGAAGCAATCCCCTATTGTGATTTTTAACACCTAAAAGATGAGCAAAAAGACATAAAAGCAAAGTCAAATAAACTTGTTCCAACATAAGACCTTGTTGCAACTAATCTAAGACTAGCTCACATGGTATAACCAAGTCCATACCAAAGGAAATCACCGGAAAAATCTATCAAGAAACCTACTTGCATATTCACACATATAGGGGAGAGGGGCCCATAGTGGAGCGGGGTCCAATAGTGGGGATAGAAGTAGTCCTTAGTGGGTCCCATAGTGAAGCACCTTAATATCCAATTGCAAAACACTTTTTATCCATAAAATACACAAACTGATAAATCATGTGATGCCACATCAACGCACCAATAAAACTTGACTTAGTGCACCACTATCGGTCTCACCTTTTTTTTGGGCCTTTTTTGGATACCTAAACAAAAAGCATCTTGATGTGGCATCATATTGATGATGTGGCCCTAAAACGAAATATAGAAGCACGTGAGTTGTCAAATAAACTATTGTACAAAATTGGGAGTGATTTGAAATTTCCATGTAAGATTTTGAGAAAGGCGAAATTAGGGTGCTCCACTATGGGCCCCTCTCCCCTATTTATTACACCCACAGGTGTTTACAATGAAAATTGTTTTCTCGGGAATCCATGTACATAAAAAAAGTTTGCATAGAAATATGCAGATATGCTGCCATTGTGCAGTTGCTATTTTTTTGTTTTTAGAAATTTCCTTAACGCCTGAAACACCATTGTAGAAGCCTCCTTACAAATTTCTTCCATCAGCCTGTGTCCTGCACATGCCGACGCCTTCGGAGGGCTCAAACTGTTGACAAATTAATAAGCAGCTCTCTCCAAGTGAGTTCCAGTAACTGAAACCCTCCGTTGAAGACGTTTGCTAATGACTTTGAGAAATTCCTACGCCTCCTTTTCCAGAGCCTCGACCCAGGCTTTTAATAGATTTTCCACCATAAATCTGCTGGATTCTGCTTCATCAAAAATATACCAGGGAAGAATTATGTGAGGAGCTTCATGTAATTCAATAGGCTCTGCCGGTACTTGATCTTCAAATCCAAAGCAAAATTCATCAAATTAGCGTCCTCAAAATTCAGAAAGCATTGTTGGTATGCCTATGTACAGCATGAACTAATGCCACTTCCATCAGTTCTGCCATAAGAAAAACTGTTCCCCGCAGACATGTCAATGAACTGAGTGATCATGCCTTTCGGCTTACAAATCAGGATATCATTGCAGGTCAAGAGGTCGAGTCCTATTGATGGGTAGAGAATCAAATCTTGGATATTATCTTATTTCATTTGGTTCAATGTTAGTGTTTCTTGATTAATCAGATTGTTAGTAATCTTAGGTAGTCAACATTATCCTCAAGCTGTATGACAGTTCTCAGTTTGGCTGATTACTTCGTTTTGAGGTAAGAATTAAAAAAAATTCTTTGATAATTTGGGTTTTCTTCACTCATTTTTTTGCAAACTGGGTTCTCTAGAATGATTAAAATTTGATTTATTTGCAATGTATGGTTAAAATGTGCCAAATCTGTTCTCAGGTCAGTGGCTGTCATGAATATAGTCTTGCTGCTTCAAATCTATTTATGGCTGTCATGAATATAGTCTTGCTGCTTCAAATCTATTTATTTTATTTAAAATGGAGTTTGAAGCAGAGCTTGGATGTCCAATCAGACCATTAGAAACTTTTTCAATCATGCTCTGTTTAAAATATAAGGTTTCTATCCCATTTCTGGTTTCTGATATCCCACATCCTATGATATGTGCAGAGACAGCTTTTAACAAACCATCCCATTACAAAATTTGATGAACATTTTATTATTTGTTCTATATTTTGTTGTATGTCCATACTATTACAAAATTTTATGAACATTTTATTCTTTCAAACAATTTGTATTTCTCTGTTGTAGTTGCACATTATATGTGACATTTTGCCAAACAGTTCATGTGTCTCCAAATTTCTTGTTTTCAAGAGTTTAATGTTTTGGAATTATATGATAAAATGTTCTTTTAGCCAACACAGTTATATTGAAATTATAAAGTTATGTTGACATTCTATTACTCAATAATTAAAAATATATTCTTTAATATTTGCAAACATGATTTACATTTATTTTAATTATAACCCATAAATCTAACTAAGGAATACAATTTATTTATGATATTATAAAAATCAATATCATAGTTGATATAAAAGAAAATTATAATAAGTGAAATAATTAGAGTTTCTAAAATTATAAAAAGTGAAATAATTAGAGTTTCTAGTATTATAAAAATCAAAATCAAAATTATAATAAGTGAAATAGTTAGAATTTCTAAAATTTCTAAAATTAAGTATAAAAGAAATATTATAAATTTACTATTGCATATAAAAGTAAGTTTCTAAATTAATATATTTAAAATTAAAAAATATTTAAATATTTTTAAAACTGGATATCACTTGTGTTTTTTATATAGATTTTTTTTTTAAATATTATTTATAACACAATAAAAAAGTTAAATTATTACACAATAAAAAAATAAGTTTTAAAATTTAGAAAGTTAAGTATGCAAGAGCTTTCCTACATTGTAAGTTTCTAAATTAATATAATTAAAATTAAAAATATTGAAAATCTTTAAAAAGAAAAATATTATTTGATGTAATTGTAGAATGTTTTTTTATAATAATAGAATAGAAATAAAACTAAAAAGAATGAAAAAGAGTTGTTCTTTTTTAAAAAATCTAAATTAATGTATTTAAAATTAGAAAATTAAATAAAAATGAAATATTCTAAGTTTACTTAAAATACAATATACCATATTCTCCATTAATTTTAAGTTTACTTATATGGTTTGAGGCACAATTAGCATTTGTAAAGGTTCGAAGCATTACAATTAGGATTTGTAAAAGTTCAATTATGCCTTGGGTTAGGTTCAATGAGAGTTAGGCTTCAATTAGAATAAAAATCATATAAGAATAGTATTATTTTATATTAGGACGTTGTTTGCCCTCATAATTTTTTTATAATATATTAATATTTATATCTGAATATAATAATAAAAAGTTAAATAATAAACTTAACTTAGGGTTAGCTGATATATAATTTAAAGTTACTTTATAAACATAATAATCAATTATTAACTATTATAGTTAGGATTAGGGTTAACTTATTATTATAATTAATTATAATAAAAAAATTAATCTAATTAATAGATTATACTTTGCATTCACAAAATAGATAATAATTATTACAATTATGATTTTGAGTTGGGGTTAGGGTTTGCCCTTGGGGTAAGAAATAGAGTTGATATTAAGATTCAAAACAAAATAGGTAAAAGTTAAAAGACTCATGTAATTGAATTATGTATGTTGAGGATTGTTCAAGTCAATTTATAAAGATTTTGAAAAAACATACAAATAAATTTAAGAAGATCAATTATGCATGCACTTAATTGATTAGTTTCCATCATTTAATTATGTAAGACAATATTAAGATATTATGGAGAATTTCAAGTGGGGTCCCAAAGAAGGGGGCTTCCTAAAAACAATTAGTGGGTGTTGCTAAGATTTTTTAAGATTATTTTAAAGTAGATGGTTCCATGAATTTTGTATTACAGTTTAAGCTTAAAAGTTTTAGCTCCTATATTTATGGAAATTGGTGGTCTAATGAATTTTATTATTTTCCATATTCAATTCAATAGCTTAAATAAATATAAAATAATAAAAACTTAATTGGTGAGAATTTTACAACTTCATATGATTGACAAATGGCAAAAAAAAAAAAAGTTATCCGGCAATTTCTAACTCCATCCCTTTTGCACCCTCTTAAACTTTTGATTTAAAAACCAAGAGCTGCTTTGTTGAGGAGAAGATTCTAATTTATCCAACATTTTTTTTTTCTTCATGAACCCCTTGCTCCTTCAAAATAGATCCCCAAGCCCCCATGGGACCTCACCCTAGGGGGATTCCTCATTAAATCAAGAACGCCCGAGGTTTGAAATCAGAACAAGCTCAAAAGATTGAACTTAAATGACATTGAATATCGATTAACAAAATATTGATGTCGGCTTGAAAGGCATTATTGATTAGAAGAACCCAAGGCAACTTCATTGACCCCGTCATAGATTTGTTTGCTAAAAACCCTCAAGACTCAAAGCCAAATGAAGACTCGTTACCCACCTCCTCTAAAGCAGAACTTAAAACTGACGATGCATCTTGCCTGTTTAGTTGGGGATCTCTCCTCACCTCAACAGGAGGCAAATGACGAACAAATGATATTCAAAATTAATAAGCGATGTTACGAATAGTTTACAAAGAACAAGACTGTCAGCCTGTAAAGCAGCAAATTAATTGTGGATCAATTGCCCTCCCATTGAGGACAGCAACCAGACTCCCACTATGGATAAGTGACCAGCTGCATAATTTCCTCCATGTATACTACATCGATGTTAATTAGGTCCATACTTCATTGCTTACCCTTGGACTTTATCCTAGAAAGCGTTATAAAGTGGTTAAGTTTTTAGACCAACAGTCCATTGGATGAGATCGCTCCATCCCGGATCATCTCTAATAAGCATTGTCTATGTTTGTAATTTAACACCCATATTTCATTACCTTGGGTTTCGTTTCCTTGGGATGTATCTGTATCTTTTATAATTTTGTTGATCACTTTTTGGTAACTCTTTCATCAAAACTGAAGAGTCTTTATACAATTTCCTCTTCATCTAATTTCTTTGTTCCCATTGAGAATCAAATTCTGCTAACAGCCAAGAAGAAACCATTATGCTTTTAGAGGTACTTCTCTCAATTTTTTTATTACAAAAAGATTATTTGTCATTTACCCTTGTTTACGTAGTCTGAAAACAATGAAACCTCTTTAGAAAACCCTCCTTTGATGAAGATCCACTCCAGAATTATTTTTAATCCATAATATAAACTTAGACATTCGGTAAGATCCCTCCTGTTGCCTTCGTCTTTATATTCCAAAAATCAAATTGCAGAAGTGCACTTTATTCAGCTGTAATGCATTTTGAGCAATTAAAATCATTTGCATAACCACTACCAAACTTGTAATGAGTTCCAGATTTGAGTTGTCAGGTACGTATCACGTCAATCCTTATCCATTGACCATTCAGAAGGATCCAAACTCAAATTCAACAAACACATTATAATAATGGCATTTTGCAACTGTACTGAAAACCAAAGAATAGCACCAATCTGAAGTAGAATCAACTTGGCAAAGTAAATGTAGTATGTGTCAATTCATAATGCGTATTTTGGTGACTAAACTCCCCATGAAATATGATTAATAATGGTTGCATCACAAGTATAAGAAATCAAGCCTCGCCAGTAGAAATATATGTTTATAATCTTAATAGATACCTCTCAGTCACAAGATTTCTAATCTACAAAGTACAAATGCTACACTCGTTAACCAAAAGAATAGCTTACGATTTCGATCTCAACAAGATTCCCTATATAACTAGATTCACATTCATCCTATTGTAAGAATGATGGTTAAACTGAAACAAATTCAATTCGCACCAAAAGTTTTACAGCCTTGTATTTTTCTCCTTTCTTATCAAATAAAGGAACTGTGCGAATCCCTTTCTTCAATTCTGTGACAGGTAGGCATGTTTGACCACCAAAGTCATCTTTCTCAGACATATCATACTCGTGGACTTCAATTCGAAGCAAAGCTAATTCAGGAACAGTTAAAGGGAACTCAAATTCCTGATTCCAGCGTGGGGCCCAATTATCTTCAATTATTCGTGTCTTTTTCATGACTGTATCAACAGGCACACCAGCAATCCCAACCTGTAGATTTGATTTGCAAGCAATGCAACTGCATACATCATAAACTTTTCAAACGAACTTAACTTTTTTATGTTGAGATTTTCTAATAAAGAGATGAGTTGTTACCCTGGTATAAAAGTCAGGTGGAGAATAGGTATCAAAATGTGTTTTCTTGAATTCCTGACTCCAACCATCTCCCATATATATTTTGATCTGTAAATCACAGGACATGAATCAAATCAAACTTCAGCAACACATTTAACAATGTGAAATTATATCTCACTATAGTGCAAATGCAGCGTAAAATTTTGTCAAAATGCAATTAGAATCATTCTTACTCATCAGCCAGCAGAAACATTAACACACGCAAAGGAAAGAAGCATAATCAGTAATGTTGATGCTGCCAAAGCAATAGATGATGATGTTTCTTTACAGAATCACAAAAAACATCTTTGGACACAATGATGAGGAAAATAAATGCTTCTGAGGAGAATTGAATAAACAATTCATAATTGAGAGCTCTACTTGGAGATAATATACCAAGTTGTACCAAATTGACACCATGAGACTTGAGGCATTTGCATCCTGCCCAACTTGATTTATATTGATCTTGATGGTAGAGGCATGAGTTTTGCACAGTCCACGAGGATGATTTTATATCAATCTTATTCAAAAGACTAGGTGTCACAGAAACTACATTTCCTTGTTTATTTCCATTACTATTCTCCTCAGCATATTGCTTTCTACAGTACCTATGATGAAACTCAAGTCAAGGGAACAAGTTTGGTTCATAAGGCTTTCCTCCATCATGTACTTTTTTTTTAGGATTTAGTCGCATGGTTCTTTGAGTTAATCTCATTGGCCCATATTTCATGAGTAATGGTTCGCAAGAACCCATCTCTCATGAGCATGGATGGTCCACTTACCACTCATTGCATCTAGGTGATGCTCACAAGGGTTAAGTATCAAGACTTCCTAGGAGGTCACCCATCCTAGTACTACAACTCAAGCAAGTCCTAATACTTCACCCCTATGAGCATCACCTAGATGCAATAAGTACTAAGTGGACCATTCATGCTCATAAGAGATGGGTTCTTGTGAACTATTACTCATGAAATATGTGTCAAGGAGATTGACTCAAAAAACTATACAGTTAAATCCTACTAAAACGTAACATAATTTGACACACTGCAAGAAAACCACTTACTTTCCTCCATTTACAAATTTATGCAATCTAGATTTTATTTTCCTTGTTATCATGCTTTTGCCATTTCTTATCAAAAGCTCAAGGTCTATCCATGAATTAAAAATTTCAAGCTTCAATTCCTATTCTTCAATTACAAATGCTTCCTATCTCATCTTTTTGCCATGTAGATGCAAACATAGGCTATAAGACAGTAAGTGGAAACCCATGGATATTATATTCACCTGCTCCATTCCTTTCACATCCTGATTTTGGAAAACCTCAGTCATGATTCTGTAGTCTAATATGTTAATTTACATTCAGCACTCACCAAATTCCTATGAAGAAACCTTTATCAGCCTATCTTTTCTTAAAAACCAATCACTGCAGCTCACTTCTTCTTCTAAGTCAGCCATGATAACCATTGAGCTTCATTGATGTGTCAATCTTCCTCTTCTTGAGCATGCCATTGCATTCTTGATCTGAACTTTTAGATGTAAGTTTTACTTCTTATATGCTTCCACAGGAAGCACTTCAGATAACTTCAAAGCGAGCCTAAGCATTGAAATGGGGTTATCACTCCCATTAGAGTTGCATTGCTAGCATTATTATGTTACCGGTTCGTTCAGCACAAGAGGCAGATACCGATTCAATAATGCCCGGGTCCAGGGTCTGGTCTGGCCTATGTCCAAATAGGGGTCCGGCCCACAAACTGTGAGTCTGGACAGGGTTCGAAACATAGTCTGTGGGTCCAGTCCTGCCAAACCCGTGACGAACCTGGTTCGAACCCAGGAAAAAACGCCCAACTGCAGTTTTCCTTTGAATTTTTGCAATTTTTTACTATTTTTTTGACTTGCTTTTTGACTTTTAAACAATAAAATATCCCTCCAACCATAATTCATGCCTCCTAAAACATCTAATAGGCAAAAACATACTTATTTATCAATTTGTGAATGAAAACAAAAACTTTTTACCTCCAATGCTGAACTTTTTTCTTGCTTGCACAAGCACAAATAGAGTTGAAGATTGATCGTTGATTGTTCGAAGTTGGTTGGTGTGCTATTCCTAAGCACTTGCAAGTGTTCGTCCGTTGCCAAGAAGATCGTAGACGAAAATTTATTCAAAGTAGGTAATTTTTTTGAAGTTTTTTGGTTTATTTTTTCTACATTTTTTTTTAAAAATGAACTCTTTTGTTTTGTTTTTTAGTTTTTGTTTTGTTTTCATTCTTCTAGGTGTCTATAACACACATGTTCACTTTTTTGAATGAATTAAGTTATTTAGTTTCAATACTTTGAAATTTGAATAAATGAAATGTGTTGTGCCTTAGGTATTACAATGGCAACCAGTTCTAGTACCTCGAACCAATCTTGTTTCAAAACAAACCCAAACTCTCCCCTTTGGAAATATGTTGAAATGGTTCAACAACTTCTAGGTGGTGGAGGATATATTTGGATTTGTAGTCATTGCAATGTTAAATATTCGAGCTCATACAGTCGAGTGAAAGGGCACTTGTGCAAGATCCCTAGAGTAGGCATCAAAGCTTGTCCAAGTCCAGATAAAAAGGGCATTCCAAAAGCCCAAATATTGGCATATATTGATGAGCAAGAAAGAGCAAACCAAGCATTAGGCTGTAAATCAAGCCATCCTTTGATAAAGAAAGGATCTTGAGGGATGCAAACTACACAGCCTTCTCATTTTCCACCTACAAAGAGCCATCCATTTATGTCCAGACTCCATACCTCAAGAGCAAACTATGCCCTCTACAAATAAAAGATCAAACTTCAAAGGGACTATTGGAAACTTCATTTCCAAATGAGGCTAGAGAGATTGCCGATCAAGACATAGTGAGATGTGTCTATGCCAATGGATTGGCATTCAACATTGTTCGCTCACCATATTGGCAAAAATGGTGAAATCTATTAATGAGGCTCCAAAGGGGTACAAAGGCCCAGGTTTTGAGAAGGTGTGTAGCACCTTATTAGATAAAGAGGTGAAATATGTAGAAGACTCTTTGAAGCCCATAAAGGATTTGTGGATCGAAATAGGGGTGACCATCGTTTTTGATGGATGGAAAGATGCAAAAAATTGCCCATTGATCAATGTTATTGCAGTGTCCCCTAAAGGGGCAATGTTTTTGAGAGTAGTGGATTGTGAAGAAGAGGTGAAGGATGGTGCATTTATTGCTAACATCCTTTGTCAACCTATTGATGAAGTGGGTCCTTGAAATGTTGTGCAAGTTGCAATTGACAATGCAAAAAATTGTAGGGCTGTTGGGTTATTGGTTGAGGAGAGGTATTCACACATTTTTTGGACACCTTGTGCTGTCCACTCCCTCAACCTAATGCTACAGAAAATTGGAACCAAAATTGAGTGGATCAAACAAGTGTATGCTGAGGCCGAAGACATCCAAATGTTCGTCACCAACCACTATATGTCACAAGGCATATTTAGATCCTTCTCGAAATTGGAGTTGTTGAAGGTAAGTTAAATAATAAACATGTTTCACTTTAATAATATTTTAATTTTTGTAAACTAAAATTTTATTTTATTTTGATTTTCAAACAAGTTGTTGAGAAACCTTTGCCCCCAACACAATTGTGTTGAGACAAGTTGTGAAGGTTCGTGAGGCACTCTCTAGTATGGTCATCAGCCCTAATTGGTTCGTATGGAGGCAATCTAGCACTGAAAGGGCAACCAAGTTAAGCAAATGATCCTAGATGGCAGTTGGTGGGATCGTGTTGAGTATCTCCTCAGTTTCACTGAGCCCATATTGAGCATGATCCGTTATACTGACATGGATAGACCTTGTTTGGGCTAAGTATATGATGGCATCGACTCAATGATTGAGAAGATGAAAACCATCATCAATGCAAAAGAGGAAGACCCTGAAGAAAAGTTCTTCAAAGAGCTACATGAAATCATTGTAGAGAGATGGTACAAAATGACTACTCTGTTGCATCTTCTTGCTTTTGCATTGAGTCCCAAATACTATGGTGTTGAGCTACTTTCTAGGACATCAAGAGTTGCCCCATATAGAGATGTTGAAGTGGCTCACAGGTATAAGGCAACACTTTGTAGACTCTTCATTGACCATGACCGACGCGATCTACTAAGGGCCGAGTTCATGGGTTTTGCATGCTCCAGTGATTGTGGTCTTGATGCTCTTGAAGGTGGATGCTCATAGTTGGTGGTACTTCCATGGCCAAGAATACACGCACCCCCAACCTCTTGCAATAAAAGTTTTATCCCAGGTTTTATAGTCAAAATCTTTTTTCTTTTAAATTTAAGTTTTATATTTTGTAATTTTAATTTTAATTTATATTTTAATTAGTTAAAATTTGTAACTCTTAACTATTTAATTTGGTCTTAATAGGTTGCTAGTTCATCTTCTTCTAAGACGAATTGGAGCACATACTCCATCCACTCAATAAAGCACAATAGACTACATTCAAAAAAGGTAGAGGACTTGGTGTATGTGCATTCAAACTTGCACCTCATTACACACAAAAAAAGTTCCTACAAAGGAGACACAAAGAAGTGGGATATTGAGCCAGAGCATCTTGACGTGGATGCTTCCACAAGCCACTTAGCTGCACTTGATATTGATGATGACTATGAGCTTGAGGCACCTAGCGAGCATGAGAGTGCTAGTGTCAATGCTAGGGGTAGTGCTTGTGCGAGTGCCACTGACACTATTTGTGGTTCTTCTAATTTACCACAACATAAATCATCTAATATGGATGCTAATGATGATATTTTTGATGACCCATATGATATTTGATCAATGATCAATGATGGCTGATTGTAAACACTTGACATTATTATGTTTGAACTTTAATTTATATCATGACATTCGAGTATCACTAATATTTTATTATTTGACTATGAAAGTGGCGGTGTATTTTTGCTATGTTATTTGACTATTAATATGGTGGTGTCTTTTGAACTTAATTACTGCTGCAAATATGTATAAATTTCGGATTTTTATATGTTTTTGTATCAACAAACCCAACCCCAAAAAAAAATTTGCCCGAACCCATGAACCGAACCCTCGAACCCGAACCCAAACCAGTAACTTAGATTTTTTACTATCAAATCACTTCAACATTTAGAGGATATCAGCAAAAGGTGTAGAATTCACTCAAGAATCATCTAGTTTTCCTTTAGTCTCAAAAACTCCCATCAAGAATCTTCATTCACCTATATTTTCATGATCTCTTACCAATCATTGCAACTTGGTTGGTCTAACTCAGCCATCACAACCATCAGCCTCCATTTATGTGTTGAACAGGTTGTGCCCTGGTGTCACAGCACATTCATGATATGAACTTCTTAGATATGCAAGCCTTTTAGTAATTCCACAGAAAACTGTGCAGAATCCAGATGTCATTTAAGCCCCACAGCACTTACTTGTGATGCAGAAGCATCCTTGGGTTAGCACAACCTTGCATCACCCAAACATAGGTATTTGTAGTTTTCCAAATGCAGGCTTAACTTGTGCAAGTCCTCGTGGGAAATTTTTTTGTACACAAGATTAACTTGCATGCCTAAGTTGTTTGGCGTCCCATGCACTTTATGCTAGTTGGTGCAACTTCCTTGCTTCTATGCCTCTACCCATGTAAAATCCCACACTGTATGAGTGTCACCCCTACAACCTGTTTCTAGTGCATGCTGTAAAGAGAGATCGGCCAACATCAGATGTCAAGAGCTGGTCATTTTGGCACAACACTTCTGTCAAATGGCAGCAATTGGATTCTCTAATGGCTTGACAGTTCTTCAAGGTCAAAAGAATGTCAGGTTCAGATTTATTGTGGAATTGTCAGGTTAGATAACTACCATGTTGATTGGATTTCCTCCTATGCACATATTTATGGCAATGGCTTACTTCAGTCATCCATATCAGCATAAATTGGATTTGATGTGGTGCTATATAATGAGGTGTCTTGATCATCAAAGGTTTCAAGTTTCAACAGGTCTGGGCAAAATCACTGGGTTGGTAGATTAGGTTTTGGGTAGAGCTTAGACTAATTCAATTGTTAGTGCAGAGAGTCTCTGCGCGTATTTATCTATGGGGTTGGGTAGCATAGCATGATTTGATTCCGCATATTGATGTTCCATTGTAGTTCTTTCATTCTCTGCAACTTAATCTTTGTTTTCTTGTCCAATTACCATTGTTCTTCCAAGTTAGCTTTTGTTGTGCGCTCTGCACACCCAATCACTGGTTTTTCATTCCACCTCCATGCGGTTGCTGCACCACATTGGCATTAGGTTATAACTCTTGGAGTACCCTATTCTATCATGACAAGAATTAATGGTTCACCTAAACTAAGGTTGTCAAGGAAATATGGTATAATTCACTCAACCACCATTTATTTTCCTTGAGAGTCCCACAAATAACATTATTAGCAGCAAAGGAAGTTCAACCAGTTATGTAAGTTTTATTAGACAAGTAATTATTTTTAAAATTTTAAGCTTCATAGCCGTTATCTCCACCATATGAACCAACCGAAAAAACTTGAAGCATTATGAATTTTTCATCTCATACATTGGATTGATATATGGTCCATTGTTCTATACTTTTCTAGAATGTTAACAAATATTAAGCTAATTTATGACAATTTTGTAGTACTTTTAGATCAGGCATAAACTAGTGCTTATCTTACATTATTCTTTAATATTTGTAATTGCCGTTCTACACATTTTTCCAACCTGTATGGAAAGCATTATTCCACCTACAGGAATCATCTGTCCTCAGTTTTCATTCACTGATAATGATTTCATACTTTTCTCTTTAGGTTTCTCTCACTATTCTTTGCTGCAGCCTTTGCAAAGCATACATTTCCATTCTATATTCAGAAAAATAAAATCCACTTTGATATAGGTAACTCGTCAAACACAGGATAATATTCTCTGAAAAAAAAAGCATAAAATGAATGACAGCAATTTCTATGATAAAGAGATCCTATAATTTCCCCCTTTCTAGACTCTAGAATCTAGATATTAACTAGTCTCGAGAAATGTACTGGATAGAACTGTGTTCTGGTTTTAGTATCTGGAAACAAAAACTACAGCACAGTTGTATCCAGTTACATTTCTTAAAAATGTCCACCTGTGGAAACCTATCTCTAATTAACGGGTGTTGATAAAAGGCATATGGTAGAGTTAGAGGCCTTTCTTATTAATTTTGTTCTGTCATTTATAAGGAATCCTAAAACTATATGTTTCAGATGATAGGGTGATTTGTCCTTCTTCTTAAGTGCCTACCTATTTATTTCTATACTCCAGCCTTTACAAGCTTACATTTCCCCTTCATGCAAACTTACAGAAATACAAACTTCATAGTCTGCTATATCTAATTCATTGAAATGATAAGATGAGATTCTGTACCAAGAAAGCCGGCAACAAGCGATGATGACAACTTCTCCAGTAAAGTGTCCCTATGAATACTCTCATCTAGATATTTGTTAGATTCGACTTCACACAATGGTAAAGTTGTGAGTCTTTCTAATCAATGTCATTTTCATCATTTAAAAATTTTCATGAGATTAAACCATAAGTTCCAGAAGCTTAAGATAACTTGCATGTTTCTCTTTAGGTGCTTACTTCATTATTTCTCTACTCCAGTCTTCGCAAGCTTAAATATCCCTTCCATACTAATCTATAGAAATACAATGATTGATGAGGGCATAGAGTCCTTATAAAATACCCTTATCTAGACATTGGCTCATATTGATAACATAAACATGATAGAGTTACAACTTACAAGCCTTTAGAAAACATATAATCATAACTTTGTACAAATTCTTACAAGTAGAAAGGTCCTGATGAAGTTAGAAAGAAAAGAACATGCTTTAGAATTATGAGTAATATATGATTGAGAGATGTCAAAAGCCTCACAAATGGGTACAATGTCTGAAGCTTACAAGTGTGGAATAGTAATTAGAAGATGCCTCAAACTCTGCTCTGTAAATGTGAACTTTGCTTCATGCACTGAATTTTCTAGTTCCAATCCAACCAAATCCAAATAAAAGTACTGTTAGACTTTTACAAACTCCCTACATGATCTAGCTATAGTGTAGGTAATTTAAAGCATACAGTTTCAAGTAGAAAAAACCTAATCACAAGCAAATGATTTCCTTCAAATCATGAAGAATTGGGAGATATCAGTATATGGGGTTAAACCTACCCCTATTTGACTCTGTATGAGAGTTCAAGAGGATCTGATGAATAGCCAAAACACATTATAATAGCTCAGACAGATTCAATCTCTAGAAATGATATTCACGGTCAAATAAATGGACCCTGAAGAGTCACTGTGATTATAGTTTTCATGCCCCTGCAAAATCCCTTAATCGCAGCCCCTTAAAACTATAATCATAAGCAAATTAAATAAAGGAGGGCGCCCATCGATTCTATAAAGGACTCAACTAAAATTAAATTGAGAGTTTTAAGGCAGCAGTTAAAGATAAAGGGTTGTAACCCTTCCAAGGGCAGAGATGGTGAAAGGTAGTGACTCTTTCACCAATAAGGTATAAGGGAGGGATCATTCCATGAGAAGAAAGGATGGAAAAGAAAAAACAATTAAGAATAAATATTATGTGACTCCTTCTAATGTGAAAGATTGTGACTCTTTCAAACTAAGTTACCAATTCGTTTTTGGATTCGGGTACGGGTACGAGAATCCGGTATGGGATTCGGCAAAAAAAAATTTGGGGGTTGGGTATGGCTTGCGTACGGCAATACAAAAAACATATAAAAATCAGAAATATATACATATTTGCAGCAGTAATTAAGTTCAGAATACACCACCATATTATTAGTCTAATAACATAGCAAAAATACATCACCACTTTCATATTCACTAAGTCAAATATTAAAATATTAGTGATTACTCGAATGTCATGATATAAAATTATAAATTAAAGTTCAAACATAAAATGCCAAACGTTTACAATCAGCCATTATTGATCATTGATCAATTTGAATCATATGGGTCATCAAACAAACTAGCATCATTAGATGCTACATTTTGTGTAGAACCACAAATAGCATTAGTGGCACTCGCACAAGCACTGCCACTAGCAGTAGCACTGACACTACCACTCTCATGATCAGTAGCTGCTTCAGGCTCATAGTCATCATCAATATCAAGTGCACCTAAGTGACTTGTGGAAGCATCCAAGTCAAGCTGCTTTGGCTCAATATCCCACCTCCTTGTGTCTCCTTCTTTGTAGGAACTTTGTTTGTGTGTAAGGAGGCACAAGTTTGAATGCACATACACCAAGTCCTCTGCTTTTTTGAATGTAGCCTATTGTGTTTTATTGAGTGGATGGAGTATGTGCTCCAATTCCTCTCAGAAGAAGATGAACTAGCAACCTATTAAGACCAAATTAAATAGTTAAGAGTTACAAAATTTAACTAAACAAAATTATTAACTAATATAAAATTATAAATTAAAATTAAAATTACAAAATATAAACTTACTTGGGATAAGATTTTTATTGCAATTGGTTGGAGGTGCATGTATTCTTGCCCATGGAAGTACCACCAACTATGAGCATCCACCCTGTACTTGTGTCAAAGAGCATCAAGATTTTGATCAACACTACCGGAGCACGAAAAAGCCATGAACTCAGCCCTCACTCGATCACGTTGGTCACGATCAATGAAGAGTCTCCGAAGTGCTGCCTTGTACCCTTGAGCCACTTCAACATCCCTATATGGAGCAACTCTTGATGAAGCAGAAAGAATCTCAGGACTATAATATTTGGGACTCAATGCAAAAGCAAGAAGATGCAATGGAGTGGTGATTTTGTTCCATCTATCAACCATGATTTCCTGTAGCTCTTTGAAGAACTTTTCTTCAGGATCTTCCTCTTTTGCATACTTCTCCCAAACAAGGTCTATCCATGTCTGTGTAACGGATCATGCTCAGTATAGGCTCAGTAAAACTGACCAGGTACTCAACACGATCCCACCAACACTCATCTAGGATCCTTTGCCTGACCCTATTTGCCCTTTCACTGCTAGATTGGCTCCACAATTAGGGCTGATTACCATGGCACAGAGTGCCTCACCAACCTTTATAAGTCGTCTCAACACAATTGTGTTGGAGGCAAAACGGGTCTCTGCAGCCTGTTTGGAAATAAAAATAAAAATAAAAATGTAATTTAAATTTACAAAATCAAATTTTAAAATTAAAAGAAAACTAAAAATTTTAATCAGTGCGTACCCAGCGCGTACCCAGCGGCCTCGAACCCGGTTCGGGTGCGAACCCGGTACGGGTTCGCCTGTCTGTACGCGCTGGGTACCGAAATGCCCAACAAGTACCATGCCCTTTGGTACGCGGACCCGGGGGTACCAGCCGCGTACCCTTGAGAACCCACGGCCCAGCTCTTAAAAAGTGGGCCCAAAAGTGAAAAAAAAACAATTTTTTAATTTCTATTTTGCCTCTAAACCCTAAAACGACCCAATATGAGGCCTTTCAACACTAAAACATTTCATTTTTACCTCTCATTTTGCTCTCTCCATTTTTTTTGTCCATCTTAGCATTTTGAAGGGAGGTGATTGCATTTGAAGGAGATCGATTGTGGAGTGGCAAAAAGCTTCTACAAAGGAGATTTAAGTGTTCAAGGTATGCATTTAAACCCTATTCTTCAATCTTTTGATGAATTTTTTTAAGTTTCTTAGTTTTTGATGAATTTTTTCAAGTTTGTGAAGAAGTTTTTCAAATATATATATTTTTTTTTCATTTTTTTTATAGATTGCAACAATGGCCAGTAGTCAAAGTTCAGTGGGTGGGGATGGAAGCCAAAAGTTTAAAATTGATAAAGGATCTCCTTTATGGAGACATACCACACGAATTTCACAAATTCCTGGAGGTGGGGGTTTGTTTGGAAGTGTAATTTTTGCAATGTACAATATAATAGCTCCTACTACCGAGTGAAACTTCATTTTATGGGCCCTGGTGGTAAAGGGATTAATATGTGTGTGGGCCCAGATAAGAAGGGGCTTTCTGCTGTACAAATAGCAGCATTTATAAAAGAACAAGAAGATGCTGACAATTCAGTTGCAAGAGGAAAACAAGCTAGTTATAGTTCCGGAAAGAAAAAACAAACATTACCCACTCATCAGATAGTTAGGCCCTCTAGACATCCCTTCTTGTCTATACCCTCTACGGAAGAAGAAGATGAAGAACCAGAAACCACCACCCGCAAGAGAGGTCCATTAGAGAAAGCATTTAAAATGGAGGCAAGAGATATTGCTGAAGAAAAAATTGCACGTTGCCTCTATGCCAATGGTCTTCCATTCAACTTGGTGAGATCACCATATTGGAAGGACATGGTGTCAGCAATAAATAGTGCACCTCCTGATTTCACAAGTCCTGGGTATGAAAAGGTGCGTACCACCTTATTGCAAAAAGAGAGGAAATATGTAGAGGCCCAACTAAAACCAATTAGAGATTCTTGGGTTGAAACAGGTGTATCTATTGTTTCCGATGGATGGAAAGATTGCAAAAACCGTCCATTGATTAATGTTATTGCGGTGTCCCCAAAGGGGAGCAATGTTTTTGAGCGATTGTGAAGGCGATGAAAGATCACGGTGTTCATTTCGGGATTCTCATTGACTCCATAGAGATGGTGGAGTAGTGAAAATGTTGTCCAAAGTTACGGACAATGCAAAAGTTTGCAGGGCTGCAGGTGCTTTGGTAGAGGCCAGATATGAGCACATCTTTTGGACACCGTGCACTGTACACTCCCTCAATTTGGTGATGCAAGCAATTGGCACCCAAATAGAGTGGGTGAAAGAAATATACCAGGAGTCTGAGGAGATCCAGATGTTTGTGACAAACCACCATATGTCATGTTGGCGTCAAATCTAACACCTCTGGAGTGCAGGTTTGTACGGACAGCTATGTACACTACGCAATGAGTGCTCTTCAAATTAGGAGGGGAAGCTCCCTCGTTGTGCTGGAATGCATGAAAAGAAAAGTAATCTAAGTCCTATCTTTTTGTTCTCAGCTGGAAGAGGCACAAGGTTAAGAAAACCAAGAACGTTGCAGCTAAAGTTTTACGGTTTAGAGTAGATCATTAACTACAACTAAGCTAACTACTTTTAGAAATCTATCCAGTTTCCTCAAGAAAACAGAGCATGAGGAAATGGAGCAGGGATGACTATCGGATGATAAACGAGTTTAGACTCTCTACTTGAAGGCAAGGTGGCGCAACTATCATCTCAATCTAAACAAGCTTATTAGGCACAAAACAGATTTAAGAATTCACCAAGATGATCTTATGAAACCTTGTGTGGCATAACACTTGATCAAAATAGTAAAAACTTCACAAAACAGCCTTTATCATTACAATCTCACGAAACCCTATGTGGCATAACCCTTGATTATAATGATAAAGATTCACGAAACAGATTTATCACCGTAATTTCTTGAAACCCTATGTGGCATAACGATTGATCACAATGGTAAAGATACACAAAACAGCTTTATCATCTCAATCTCTTGAAACCCTATGTGGCATAACAATTGACCTCAATGGTAAATATGTTCAAACAGATCTAACTATGGGAGGAATTTACCGCGCCAATCTTATGGAACCCTATGTGGCATAACACTTGATTGAAAGTAGTAAAGACTTCACAAAACGATTTTATCATCACAATCTCACGAAACCCTATGTGTGGCATAGCGTTTGATCATAACAACTAAAAGATTCACAAGACAGATTTATCTAAACTACCGGAAAATTCATAATTTTACAATCTCTTGAAACCCTATGTGGCACCAACAGGTGCTTGTAATAGCAAAGGCAGCATGAGCGGATACCAAAGAGCAATATTGAGGGCAAGGTAGGGCGCTGACATATATTTCTCTCAAGCAAAGTTATTTACAAATGAGCAAAAGCTCTTATTTATATACATCAAGGTGTAGGTAACCCTAAAATCACCTTGAGTTCACTACAGTTCTTGCAATGCATGCAAGTCATGCGCCCTAAACCTAATGAAGTAAACTATACAGTTAAAGCCGGGCAGCTTCCACCCTCCCGGTTTAAGCGGTACAAAATAATTGGACAATGTGCAAGCATGCGATCCTTGTTAAAGCAAAGTTAGCGGCGCTACCTTAGGGTGCTTGGAAACCTAACCCTAACTCTGTGTTGATAATTCCAAAGGGTGAGATAAGCATGTGTTAAGTCAGCAAGTGAATTGAAGACTAGAAGTCAAGTTAACTGCTGCTCAGGACTCAACCCTAGAAATTAACTACACGTTCTAACTGGCAGATCACTCCATGTCAACTCGGTATAATACTTCGACCAAGAACTCATCGATCTCTCTGTCATCTGGCACTTTGATGCTGCTAAAAATAACAGTCTGTTTCTTTAGTTCTCTGTCGCCCCTTTTAACTGTATACATGCCATCTTTAACATCTTCAGTCGCCTTCTTGAAACTAGCTGAAATTACTGAAGATGTGATCAGAACCTCCATCAAGATATCACAAACATGCTTCTGGAACTTAGTTTGCACAGCCTCGAGATCAGCGTAGGTACCATCTTCACGAAGACAATGGCATGGGATTTGAGTGACTTTGGCGGCTCCGTAAATGAAGTAATCTCTGTTCCTTTTGCAACTTAATGCTTCATTGTCAGCTGCTCTGATAAAAACCTAAATTAAGACCAATTTGATCTTGAATTCAATCTACGTGAATTGCATTCTGAAAAACTCGCCCATTGACTGTGAACACGGCTATGTTCTAACAACTTTCTCTAGAAAGCTGAAATGGCCCCTGGTGAGGCTAAAAATACCCTGTCGGAGGATAATTTCACCAAAAATTCTGAGACATGGGTTTTGTCCGAAAAATGATTCTAAGACAACCCACAACGTCAGAATTGTGAAAAAACGCCATTTAGCTTGACATGCAAAGATTTTTCAGTCAAGAACTGCAGGGGTTTTTAGAGCTTCTCGGGGCAATTTTTTTTGAGAAAATCTGGAACATGGGTTTTATGCTGTGAATTCCCCGAACAAACCCGGATGATGAGATTTCAAAGATGTGTTTGAGGGCCACATCTGCGAAAATTCTGGAAAAAAGCCGCGAGCTTCAGGCTGAAGGCCCTACGGGGCAATTTTCTCGAAAAATCTAAGGCGATGGGTTTTGCTGCAAAATCTTGAAGTATTCCAGACGGATGATCAAATTGAATATGTTGAATTTCTTTGACATGCGAGAAGAAAGTACCTAAGGTGAGAAATAGAAAGAAATAAGGCAGAAGATAGAAAGTTTTGCTTGTCTGCTTCTGAAAAATCTGCAAATCTCTTCTTTGAAACTTGATAAAATCTGCATGCAAAGTGAAAATAAAGTCTAGAATCGACTTCCTCTGAACAATCTGAACTCGTTGCTTCGAAGAACGCTGAAATCGGACACTTGTAGCACCTTTAGCTTGCTGGTCGCTCAAGAAGAATATGAGCTTCAGAGCAAAAGATGATGCAATAATGGACGGCAATTCTTGAAATATATAGAATTTCATTATAGAAAATTCGTACTAAATAAAGCATGCATAAAAATGGCGCTTGGCTTCTCATTGGTCCTTATTATAGTTAACTAAAACTCGAACAAGCTCAATAAGTGGTTATGCATTAGGGTTTGCCTTTCAAGTCTTCAGTTCAACTCAACCATGCGACTTTAGCTTCAGTTAGCAACCTTATCAAGTTTGCCATCTTCAACCTTGCTTTGGATTCATCAAATTGACCTAAGGCGTACCCTTTAGATAACTTCAGTTAGCAATCAAGAATGAGATAAAGAATTCGCCATATTCATGCAATAATTATGCTAAAAATAGCGACCCTTTTGGAAGTTCAGTTGGCCTTCAAGAATGTGCCAACTTCATGCTTTAATCAAATATAAACTAAATATAGCAACCCTTTTAGAACTAAAGTTGCCATTTCCTTGAAAAGTGCGCCATCTTCACCAATTCATGCTTCACTTTTCAAAAACTAAATATAGCGACCCTTTTCATGAGTGAAGTTATCAACTTCAAATTCGCCATACTTCACTAAAAATACTTCATGCTTCACAAAATAATGCTTCATGCTTCAATTCGTCCCTTTTGAACTTCAGTTGACATTTAATGAAGCATCATCTTCACTAAAATCTTCACAATTTCAACCAAAATCGCCATGCATGCAAACTTCAGTTGACATTCAGTAATAATCTTCAGTTAAGTTAACATGCAATCAAGTTAACTCAACATGCAAGGTAGTTAACTGAACATGCAAAATAGTTAACTCGACATGCAAACTGAAAGATCACTCCACATGCCAATAAACGAACTGAAGATGACAACCCAGAAATCGTTCAGTCTAACTGCAGTCAGAACTCCAGTTAAGGCGTCCATTCAACTCACTTTCGAAAATCCAACTTTGAACTC
>VDFB02167800.1:0-22615 GCA_007258455.2 Sequoia sempervirens
TTCCATCTATTAAATCCCTTTTAAAAACATTTATAAAAATCTCATGTAAATAAAACCATCATTAATTAATCATCATTTTAAATCCATTATAGATGACACACTTTCAGAAAAGATCAGATATTCTCACGTAATTATTCCTTTTAGCCAGGTTATCAAACCATCAGACCTTTTGGATAACATTAAAATTTTAAAACTTTATTTTGCATTGTTACTCAGTACCTGGTACCTGGTGCTCAACTTTTACCCATAGTTTTCCTGGACCTTGGCCTTTACCAAAACTTCCATATTTATCGGGCCTTTGCTCCCTAATCGAAACACTTTGCTCAACATCTTGCATTACCTTTTACACTTCTAGCTTTCCCGGTTCCCGGTACCCGAAACACTTGTATTACGAAGTACTCTTTTAAAAGATTTCATTTTTTCTACTTTTCACTTCCGATGATCTTTCCAACTAGCTAACACCTGCCATAAGCATTAGTTTTCACTTAGGGTCCCCAAGTCTTACAGTCTTGGGGCGTGTTGTGAGACCACACAACAACTTGCAACCAATAAAACCAAATTTAAACCAAAACTCAAGATTAAATCACCAATCATAAATTATAATTTATGCATATTTTAAAACAATAGCTCTTTACCTTTACCTAGATTCTAACATAAAAATAGTAAAATTTCTTCAGAAAATATCCACGTGTACTCTAATTAATTCCATTTTCTGAAACTCAGTGAAAAAATTAGTTCATTGACATTGAACTACATAATTTGGTAATCCTCTAAAGGCAACCATGGATAGAGCCTTGCTAGTAGTCAAGTGTCCATAGCCTCGACAGTGTTATCTCTGTAATTCCCCCAAACATAGCTCTATTGCTAGCCAGGTGCCTATAGCCATGGTAGAGATATTTGGATAGCCTAAAGAGTTGATTTTTTTTTTTTTTTGTATATCTCTTTTGATATTTCACTGATAGCTCATTTTTCTTTTGATATTTCATTGATAACTCATTTCAACTTGCAAGCAATGAAACCTGCTATTAGGTTAGGAATTATAGTGATAGCGAAGGTTACCTTTTGATTTTTCATTCAATGCAAATCCCTTCATCATTTCACTATTTCCTAGAAACTCATTTAATTATTCCCTGTTGGTGTGTATTCCCAGCTAAACTTTACCACTCTTATGCCAAATCATAGCTAACTACAACTCGCTATATGTTAGAAAATATGCATAAATTAAAATTTAGCAGCTAACAATTTAATCACCAAATTTAAATCTAAATTTAGAACCATTAGTTACCACTCTTCCATTTCAATTTTATGGCAACTACTAAATACTTGGCTAGCAATTCTGATTTGACGGTGCTGCAACACATTAATGGATCATAAATGTCATGATGGCACTTAAATATGATCACATTATTTTGCATTAAATTCGCACGCCTCAATGCGCACGTATCATTTCTTTCAAATTTTCCAGGTGATGACGTGTGCTACATTACCAGCTTCATTTTCCTTTTTGCTTTGCACACATGGGAACCTTTATGATTAATATGGCTTAATAAAACACAACCAAATGACCACCATTAATTTTGAAATCTTTAACTTGCTTGATTCACAATATTCATACTAGTCAACTTTGAAGCAAATTGTCACCAATTGTGTAAGAATTAATTTGATTTAACATTCTGCTATGGAGAATTGCCACCTCAACTTGCGATTTCCAAGACATCTAGGCAAGTATGTACCACAACTTCCTCACAGTTTTCTATAAATTTTGCACTTCTCCCGAATTCTTCATACCTTTTGTTTTTCTCTTTTAATTATCATTTTGTATTTCCGCTATGTTAGTGCTTTCTTGCTTCCAGGTCATGGATACTTCTAATTTGCTTGACCTGCTCTCGCCGCTAGAATTCTTTCATGGGTTGTATCACAACTCAAAGGCCCAATAAGGTTTTCTTCATTCGAACTACTAGTTTCACTATGCCAAACTTGTGCTTAGTCCTTGGGGAACAATATGTGGAATCTAGAGCATACTACCGACTGTATTTAGATTTGGCTTCATGTTTTGTAGCGTCACTCTTGGACATTGGGATCTCTGTTGAAGATGTTCGCTTGGTTGCGAATATGATAGTGCAGCCTAAATATTTGAAGAAGTTGGATACTATTTTGTCTGTTGCACACCCGACCATTGGAATCCCCTCCATGGATGATATCCCTCAATTCCTAGAACACAGGGAAGTAGTTCCACTCCGGCTGTTCCTGACTGACCTCCATACCCCTGAATTTGAAGTTCACCGAGAAATTGCCTACTTAGGCTATTGACCTTGGTAAATGAGGCATCCCAGATTGACTGAATGTACACCCCTTCAAGTAACTCAACTCCTCTTTACACTTTTGGTGTTTTTGCCAATGAATTTTGATATTTCCATGTATATACGCACATAATAATAATAAATATATATATATATATATATATATAAATATATAAAAAGCGTGTATTTACTATGCGTGTATGGTTTTATTTTTCTCATTTCACAACACAATGTTATAGAATGTTTGAATTTACTTCCCATGTATGATAAGTTAAGCAGAATTTGCAAATGCGAAGGAAAAACCTAGAAAAAGAAAGAAAAAAAACGAAAGCAAACTAACCCTAACTAACCAAAAATTACCCTAACAAACGACTAACCCTAACTAAGCAATTTATTTTAAGCTCAATAACGATTTTCATTGTTGTTTTTGTATGAATTACAACAGGTTTATCTTTGAATTCACTGAAATAAATTTCAAATGTCCTACTCTAACAATGAATTATCTTAAATTTTATGCATTTATCAAACGTAAATTCAAAGGCGTACTTACCAATAAATTGGATCACATGTATGAAAATGACCTCATTAAAGGTCAATTGCACACACTTTCATTGGTTTATCAATAATTTACCTTCTTCCAATCTCGGTTCATGGTTTTCTTCTTTACTCTATTCAACTCCATGAACGACTGTGTTAATTTCTTGATTTTCCTCTTCACCGAAAATTTTCTCGTCCTCGGCCTTGTCTTCACTTTGAACTTTGTTAGAACAAGCAGTACCACAATTTATATTATTATCAAAAAAAGAGAAAGTAAAAATTTAATACTCTATATCTTGCATGAAATCAAGAAAATTTTCCTTTTTAGATTGTGAATTTTCAGTTTGGAATGAAAAACATGTGTCTCCCGCTTGATTTTACCACTTCTTCTCTCCATTAATGTTTTCCATGTGTGAAAATAATGACGACTCATCACTGTTGTTTCCTTGTTTTTGGTGCAATATTTTTGAGTCTCGACATTCTCACTTATCTTCCTGTAAAACCTTAGGATTTTCTTCATAACAATTGCAGTAAACAAAATGTTTTGATATATCGATTAATTTTTTAACATTTTCAATTCTACTAGGGTTATACTCTTTTTTTAGAATTCAAAATATTTCTCGTTAACAGTTCCTTTCTTCAGAAGTTAAAACCTCTTTTGTTAACGAAATCACTTTATGTGTGGCCAAACTTACCCTAGTTAAAAAAATTTCACAATCAAGTTCACCATGATCAGCTGTATCATGAATTCTACAATTAGTGACTCTACCAAATGTGAAAAACTCAAAGGATGTAATCTCCAGTTAAGGATTTTCTAGAGTTTCTCAACTTCCATTTTCAAACCACTAGCTTGCATAGAATTTTGTCTTACAAGCTATTTTCAAATCTAGAACCAATACAAATTCCTAAACCAAACCTGGAGGGAAAGATATGAGTTCCCTCCTTCTAGCGCCAGTTCTTGTTGATCATGATATTAGTCGCAACAACAGTGCAGATAAAATCCTCAAAGGAAAACTGCGAAGAATCTATCTTTACTTGAAAGATTGAACTAGGGCAACCTAAAAGGAAGATAAATTTTGAGGAAGAGGTTGACTTAGCTTAATCCCAAGGCTCTGGTAGTCAGGTCTTGAACATACTAGGTTTGCTTTAGGGTATGATGTGATATTGCCGCTAATCTCAAGGGGTCTATGGTTATCTCCAATTTTTGTAAAGGAATTATAAGTACCAGGTGGCATATTTTCAATCAAATCATTAAACAATTTCATGAAATCAACAGTTTTGCAATAATATTTCATGAACATCAAACAACTTTGCTATCACTTAAGTAGATTTAGCTTTAAGCATTCAACAATTTCATATAAACAAAATATTTTCAATAATATTTCCATTCATTCATCTCTTTTTTCAAAACATTTTTGAATTTAACATCTAATCTAAATTAAAACATCAAAAATACTTGAAAAATAAAATTGCTCCTGGATATTATCCACACATGCCTCGAGATTTAATCAAAACAAAGCAAATCACTCTATACTTCACCAGATTGTTTCACAGCTAGGCATAGAATGGTGCGAGATTTTAAAGAGAGGGTTTTAGTTTGGACGTCGAGTAGGTTCTGTATGCACCCTTAAACGATGCAACATACAGTCTTGTTTGGTTGAATGAACAAACCAACTACAAAAGATTCATGAGATATGTAGCTATCAAATTGGCTTCGATATTGATTAAGATCTATGTGTATGCAAGTTTTTAACTCGAATGATTCAAAAAATAGGAAAAAAGAACAAAACTTAAAGAAGTTTTGGCTCTTCCGACATCCAAAAATTATGAACTTAACTTAGAAAGAAGTATCCCCTGGCCTTTTATAGAAATAAGATGCAAGTAGGATAAGACAAATACATGAGAGGGAATCCAAGGGACGAATCACATCAAGGCACGTGGAATATGACAACTGGTAAGAGAATTGCAAACGAAGTCAATGAAGGTCAACCTTCGTCTACATGTTGATGTCCTTCGGGTGTTTCATCTTCTTATTATCGCCAGGATAATAACTTGAATCAGGATAGTATGTAGGAATTTTCCCATATATTCAGAATGATTACTTTATCATCTTGTTCCTACATTCTAGTTTTGCCTCAGGCTTTCTACTCTCGAGAATGGGCTTCCCCAGAGGTTGGCGCTTTCCTTCGCCACATGTGTAATACCAGGATCCTCGATATTCTGACGACTCGAGCTCATCCTTCGCATAAATTCCCAGAATATGTAGCCTGATTTGGATATGATTCTATCTGTGATCCAAATTTGCTTGACCGTCCATACCCAAACTTTGCATCACAATCTACTTCTCCTACAATCACCAATTCCATCTATTAAATCCCTTTTTAAAACATTTATAAAAATCTCATGTAAATAAAACCATCATTAATTAATCATCATTTTAAATCCATTATAAATAGCACACTGTCAGAAAGGGTCATATATTCTCGCGTAATTATTCCTTTTAGCCAGGTTACTAGACCATCAAACCTTTTGGATAATATTAAAATTTTAAAACTTTACTTTACATTGTTACTCGGTACCCGATGTTCAACTTTTACCCATAATTTTCCCGGACCTTGGCCTTTATTGGAACTTCCATATTTATCGAACCTTTGCTCTCAGATCAGAACACTTTGCTTAACACCTTGCATTACCTTTTACACTTAGATGGCTTTCCAGGTTTCCTTTTTTCTACTTTTCACTTCCAGTGATCTTTCCAACTAGCCAACACCTGCCATAAGTGTTAGTTTTCACTTATGGTCCCCAAGTCTTATAGTCTTGGGGCATGTTGTGAGACCACACAATAGTCTAGAACGATCAACTGCCCTGATCTACCTCACACTAAGGATTGTTTGTGGTAAGCTTAATGTTTTAGAAGGGTGAAAAGGAAGGGCTATTGATTTGCCATTGTCCTTATATCGACTTGAGAGGTTTAGGGAACTAGATGAGCTAATTCTTGAGTCAAAACTAAAATCTTAGCAACTCTCTGCCAAGAGACACCAGCGTGAAAGATGGATGACAACGCTGGCATCCATACGGATAAATAGTGCAAAATATAGTTAGGACTTAGCAAAGAATTAACTACAATATTATTAACAAAGTTTTATGTGATGACAGAAAGCATGAAGGACCTAAAACACTAGAAAAGCAAGAAGAATACTTTAACTTAAAAAGAGAAGTTGATAAGAGTGAAAAGGTGATAAAAATACAACTTATGAATGGTTCAGCCTCCCATAAGCTCCACACGAACGCAAAACCTACACACAACAGAATAAGGAAAAATGTTAGGGTTGTTTCGGGGCTTGTTGCAGTCAAACCCCCGTTTCGGTGTTCCCACCTCCACGGATAGGCAGAACAACCACAAGATAGAAAAATGCGATAAAGAAAGTAATGGAAGAAAATGCTTACCAAGTAGTAGTAACAACACTATGCTACAAAATCAAATGACAATGCAATGTTAAGTGGATATCACCTCCCAAACAAGGTGCCATTGAGCACATGAAGGGAGATGTGAGCTCACAAGCTTGAAGGTGCAATTGTTTCTGCAACAACAAGAGTGAAATCCAACAGAGTAACGCCTTAGAGCTTCAACAATGGTGGAGAGTGTTATGAAAAAGCTTAAGAAATGTGTAGAAACATGAAGTGAGAGTGAAGAATCTTGAAGACATGTGTAGAGATGTGTAGAAGATTGAATTGAATGAAGAATGAATTGTTTTGAAGTGAATAGCAACCCAAAAGAGCCGTTCAAGGTCAATCAAGGGTACAGGGGCCTTACTCTTCGTTTCCAATGGAGAAGTGTAACGTCTCTGCAAATTCCAAAGGAGAGAATCTTATTAGGACGACAGCGTGCTACACAGATGTCTGTGCATTGCACTAGCATCTTCGACTAAAATTACCCCACTAACAATATAGATAGGCATTGAGTGGGTGGAAGTGGAATGGGTGAAGTGGAAAAGCATCATTGAGTTTAATTTTTCTAAGGTGAGGGGATGCAAATGGGGAATTTGGGAAGGGTACAAATTCACTCCATTACATTACAATTGTACAAGCAATCTTTTTTGAAGGTAGGTGGGTTAAAAATGATCAAACCATGTTTCTACGAGCCTTATAAAATTACGAGAAGGATTGGAAAAGTGGCCTAAAAAAAGTGTTAGGAAAACATATAGAACACTTGGATGAGTTGCCTTTGATTGATGAAGAAGGAAATATATTTTTTATTCCTCAAGTAGTCATGGATGTAAGGGAGTGGAAGTTGAGAAACAAAAGCAACAAGGAGTACCAAATTCAGTAGAAATATCTTCTAGTGGAGGATGCAATGTGGGAAGACCCATAGATATTGGAACATTTGAACTTACAATTACTCAATGACAAGAAATTTTGAGCAATCATGTTTCATTTCTAGTCAATTCAAGTCTATACATATTAGGTCTATACTTGTGTTTCCCTATTTTCGTATGTTATGTGTATTCCCTTCTCGAGTATGTTTTTTTCTCTAAATCCACTCTTCCCTTCTTCCTATCAAACTTTTAGAAATTCCCTTTACGACGTGGTGGTTGCTCGACCCTTGACACCTTGTCCTATAGTTTGAATCTTGTGATATGGTTGACCCTCAATCCTCGATACTTCTTCCTATGTTTTTATTCTCCTCAATCTTCTTATAACACTTTATATTATTTCCAATAGTTTATTTTTGGTTCTGTCACTTTCAAAGTGAATTCTTTCCCACCTATGATCATTGTTCAAATTTGAAGTCGTGGGTGTACATGGTGGTTGATTCATTCTATTTATAGAGGATATAAAAGAATATTTTCATCCAAGATCATCATCTACACTTAATCAAATTCCTTTCAAAATTTGTTTTGAGCACTTATATTTGAGTGTGGGAATCCTAGGATGAATACCCTAGTGATTTTATAGTGCAATCTCATATAGAGTTCTAATTTGAGCTTCATTGGATGTAGACTCCAACTAGATTGTATTGATTTGATTTACGACTATTGTTGGTATGAATTGCATTCTATTGCAAAATCATTTGAATGTAATATAGCCACCATTGTAATAAGAAAGAGAGTAAGAATTACATCTATATTTTCTATTCATTATAATAAGAAGATCATACATGTTATGTTACCATTGTTGATCGAAGTGTAATGAAATTGTTGATGTATTAATAGTAATTAAATATGATTTGATTTACCACTATTGTTGGTATGAATTGCATTCTATTGCAAAATCATTTGAATGTAATGTAGTCACTATTGTAATAAGAAAGAGAGTAAGAATTACATCTATATTTTCTATTCATTATAATAAGAAGATCAGATGTTATGTTACCATCGTTGATCGAAGTGTAATGAAATTGTTGATGTATTAATAGTAATTAAATATGAATTGTCTATGAATTGATTAGATAATAAGGCATACTAATGTTCTTATTCAACTAATAATTGTTTGTGGAAGGTTAAGAATTAGATTTGAATTATTGTTTTGGCCTTGTACATTGCATTGTTGTCCTTACCAACAAGGTTCAAAGTCCATTGAACTTTTGGGCTTTTAGCCCCTATTAGATTATTGAGCTCACATGTTTGAATCATTCACTCTTCTAGATTCAAGTCCTTGGTGAGCTGTTAAGCTCATGGGTGCTCGTGGGCTTTGAGCTCCATATTAAACCATCAAGCTCATGAGTTTGAATCATCCACCCTTCCGGATTCAAGCTCTTGTTGGGCTACTAAGCTCGTGGGCTTTGAGCTCCATATTAAACCATTGAGCTCATGAGTTCAAATCATTCACCCTTCTAGATTCAAATCCTTGTTAGACCGCTAAGCTACAGGGCTTTCAACTCCTGTTAGGTTATTGAACTTGTGAATTTGGACCATTATGTTAATGTTGAGCATTCATAGTAGAGATCCCTTGTTTTTGACCTCACCTAACTCAACAAGACAAAGATTCTCAAAATACCAAACAAAAATATATTAACATTAAAATTTGAATAAAAATAACTAAATTAATAAATTTAAATTATTTACATTCAATAAAAGCATAAATAACAATTAAAACAATATTTACCAAGATTTTTTCTGAACAAAGAAAGTGCCCCTACTCCGGTTCTTAAAAGAACTCGTAATTTACACCTGTTGGAGAATGTAAATAAAAAAGCCACTTGAACCCTAAATTGAGTAAGCAAAACGCAATGATAACCAGTTAAAGTTCTTCCCTAACCTCTTTAAAAAAATCAGCGTAATATTGCAAATATGCTTCTCCTAGGCCAAGCTTTTTAAAAGTTTGTTTCTGAAGGCAAGGCAGAGGAGAGAAGTGCTTTTTTTCCGCGGGCGTCGACATTCAACGCAAATCCGCCTTGTTTTCTGTTGTCTTTCTGCAGATTCGATCCCTATATCTCTTCCGGAGCATTTCGAGTTTTTTTTCATCAAAAATGGTACAGTATTGCTATTTTTGACCTTCATTGACGAAAATGTAAATGCAGGATACTAGATTTAGCATTTAATTAATCAGTCAAATACCTGAAACATTAGATATATTGCTTTATTTCTGTTGATATTCGTTGTGTGCCGTTCTAGGTTTTTGTTTAAGATCAAACCCTAATGGAATTTATCCCAACCATAAACTTCATGCTCTTTGTTTCGTGCATGTGAGATCGTGACTTTGAAGCTTGCTGTATCCGGGGCAATCATCGTGCTGAAACTGTCAATCAGAATCTTATATTGACTTTGATGATTTGTTTGAGATTCCTGCTATGTTTAGTCACTGGCAGTGCTGTTAGGGTTTGTGCTTACTTTGTTTGTACTTAAATTTATACTGGAATTAATCTAAGCACAAGGGCTATAGGAGTTAATGGAAAAACACATTTGGGAATTCTTGCTAGGGTTGAAGAGTGGAAAGATATAACAATTACCGAAGGGCAAGTCCTACAGGTGAAGAATGCTGGCTTAGAAAGAACTCACCAAGGATTGAATTCCTGGAAAAACACAAAAAAATGAGGCTAGTTTGGCAGACTAAAACAGAGGAAATTAATTATTCATTTTCTCGATACAAAGAGTTGCTTGTTTCTAAACTAAAACAATAATAGGCATTTAAGAGGGATAGAAAAGTAGAGTGAAAAAGAAATGAGTAAGTAAAATAGTGAAATTAATTTTATTCCGTAAGAGCTTGTGTTATGCTGATTTCTTGCCCATGCGCTTAAAAATTCAAAAAACTAAAGCAAGATTGGCAGCATTCGAAAGTGAGCTAAAAGATGTCCATCGATGGGATTCTTTAAAATTTAATTAAGTGTTTGATTTTTAAACATGCTGATTAGAAACCTGTCAAGAAGGATTCTTTTTGTATGTTACAAGATTTATGCCCTATAACAGGCTAGGAGTCATTAAGCGTCAACACTTTTAGAAATGACTTCTTAAAAAGTAGTCTCACGAAGGGTGCTCACTGCCTAGTTTGTAAAGTTTGGTTTTATGTCTGTCATAGAAAGGAATTTTATGTTTGCAAATTATTTATGGAATTCAATGATAAATTATATGAGTCTGTGTCAGAACAACATCACAAATTGCCAGAAGCCATCTGGTGGATATTCCAAATTTCAGGGAGTTCAATGTCTATTTAGAAATGACTGCTTAAAAAGTAGTCTCCCGAAGGGTGCTCACTGCATAGTTTGTAAAGTTTGGTTTTATGTCTGTCATTGAAAGAAATTTTTTTGGTTTTGTAAAGTTTGGTTTTATGTTTGCAAATTATTTATGGAATTCAATGATAAATTATATGAGTCTGTGGCAGAACAACATCACAAATTGCCAGAAACCATCTGGTGGATATTCTAAATTTCAGGGAGTTCAATGTCTATTTAGATTTATATTGAATTTTGCTATTTTGCCCCACACTAGTTTTTAATTTCATTTTTTAATAGAATATTTAACATTAGAGCATGAAAATTTTGACTTGTTGGTTTCTTCAGCTGTTCTGTTTGATGAAATTTGAATTATATCATTTGGTGGACTTAACAGTGTCTTCTACTGGGATGTGATTCCTTGCAGTTGGCTCTGTTTTTTGATGAAATTTGAATTATATCATTTGGTGGACTTAACAGTGTCTTCGACTGGGATGTGATTCCTTGCAGTTGGCTCTGTTTTTTGATGAAATTTGAATTTTATCATTTGGTGGACTTAACCATTCTTTCCTGTTTTCCCTCATGGAGGCAGATTTAGGGATACAGAGGTGCTTTGTATTTTGAACGTGCTAGAATTTAATGAAATAATAACTGGAGGCAGTTATTTTAACGAAATACCACTGTCTTTACTGTTATTATGTAGATAGATTTGTTTCTTCAAATGGTTCCACCATTTTATTAACCTGTAAACTTGTTCTCTTGTTTGATTCTCATTTTGTGTTGTTTTACAGCTTCCTTTGTCACTTCTCAAGACAGCTCAAGGCCATCCTATGGTAAGTTTCTGTCAAGACTTTACAAACCATGTTTTTGTATTCAATGTTAATATGTTTCAGCATCAATGAGTGGTTGCTCTTGTACATCAATCATTTGAATCAGTTTATAAGAATCGTAACTGTTTTAAGTAAATAAGCTATTCTGAATGCCAAGCAGATTTATATGGCACTACGAGAAATTCTATAAAGTGCAATTAAAGTGGCTGGTCTGTCTGCATTTACATATGAGTTTTTGAGCCCTTTTGTAATGTTTGAATTGGTAGCTAAGAACATCAAGTTTAAGTATCACAAAATTCTCTATGGGCTGGTGTATATGCAGGAAAGATTTGTTTCAACAAACATTGCTTGGAGTTATTTTTGCAGAGAATTATAACTTTTTGATGCTATTAAGTAATTGGTTCTTTCTAACACATGCCATTGGTGTTACTAACAATCTCCACTGGCAGTTGGTGGAGTTGAAGAATGGTGAAACATACAATGGACATTTGGTGAACTGTGACACATGGATGAACATACATTTAAGAGAAGTCATATGTACATCTAAGGTAAGCTTACTGACTGTAATTATTTTATGTCTGGTAGTTATGCTGTTATGTGAACTGTAGTTTGTTCTTCTATCCTGGGAGAACTTCCACTAGGCAGTGTTTGGAATCTGTATCATTTGCAAACCTTTAGCCTGATGTGGATTTTCTGTCTCTGAAATGGAGGTTTGCACTGTAGGATGGTGATCGTTTTTGGCGAATGCCTGAGTGTTACATCCGTGGGAACACTATCAAATATCTACGAGTACCTGATGAGGTGAGATTAGGAATTCTTATTCATGCATATGCCTGCAATTGAATTTCGTGCCGAGCTGACAGCTGGAGAACATATAATTGTGCTCTTTGATACAAAACATCAGGAACTAAAAGAAGACACTGTAGAGAGTCAATAATGAATTTGCTAGTATTTTAATGGTAATTGACAAATCTTGTTGCCACAAAATAATTGTTGAAAACCAGAAGAGATTACCTGCTTTGGTGTTTTAATTCAAGTATTCTTTTGGTTATCCTTGTTATAGTCAATGTATAAATATTTATTACATTTAATGAAACAAACATTGAACTGGAATTGTGTAAATTTGAGCTGGGTTTCAATGTTCGCTAGAATGTTTGAGTGTCCTTTGTCAAAACTATATCTGAAGAAGCAAGAGATTAACTAAACTTTTTGAGAGTTAAAGTTTGTAGTAGTTTTAAGTTGTAATTGAAGCAATTCAGATTGCTCCTCAATTACATCTATAATGTATCTTTGCAAGGTTACCGGATATGCCACTTCCCTTCCTTGGTACATGTATTGACATACCCAATATAGATATGCCACTCTCCTCCATTGGTACATGTATTGGCATACCCAATACGGACATGGGTATGATTCAGCTAATAATTTTTAATATATTTTAGAATTATTTAGATATTAATTTTTTTTGGTAAATAAGCACTACCAAGGAGGTAGCTTCCTTTCATTAATAAATAAGAAAATTACATATGTTCCCAAGCACCAGATCATAATTCCCGATACAGTTGAGGTGCTTTGGCTGCGATTGTCTTCTTTTTCTTCGCTGCAGCCGCGTCAAAGAGATCAGCTATTAGACCTTTAGTCAGTGCAACATGAATCTAACAATTATGGACATTGCTCTTTGCTTGATTTTTGAGGTAAACAAATGGCCCACAATTACTTAAGCTTGGGTTTTCCAACCGATAGCTTGAACTATATATGTCAGGAAGAGATCAAATGCCACACTGTCATGGATATGTCTATTGCTCCATCATTTTGTACTAATCACTTTCTTGATTGCTCGAATCAAGTCCTCTTGGATGTTGAAGAGCCTAGCAATCTGCTTACTCACATTTTTTTGGTTTGCATTCACACTGGATCTCAATATTTCCCTGCCTGACCATTGTTTGGTCTTGACTATGAAGGCCCCAAGCGAGCACCTATTTATGCTTTTTCTTCGAACCAACAAATCCCCATGTGTAGAATTCATGTGTTGTCGTTCTTGCCAATCAATCTGTGTGTCTCCAGTTTTGTATCCATCTCGGGATTTCTAACACTTTGGGAGGAATACATCTTTTCTGCATGTTTTTCGTTGTATAGTCATTTTCGACGAGATCAGTCTGCATGATCTGCTGCGGTACAATTGGTTTATGGAGGAGTTGGATGACCAATCTTATCATTTGCAAGAATTTCCTTGAGACTTGTCCATTTGGAGGTGTGATTTGTGATATTGTACTTTCCGTTTTGATCAACTCCCTTGCTCGCAAGGAAGTTTGTCGCTGATTCAATTCTCTGTAGATGTGGGAAATAGTATAGTCCACGAGTCTTGACAAAATAACTCTTATCATCTCGACCTTCAGATGAAAAGACCAATTGGCAATGTTGTTTCTCCTAATTGCATTAATGCATATTAGTGAGTCCCCTTTGGTGTCCATTGTCTCAATGCCTTGTTCTTTGTATAGTCGAAGTCCTTCCGACAATGCCTCAAATTTAGCTTCGTTATTGGTTCCTATGGGTAGGTTTGTGAATTTTTCCCATACAAGATTCCCATATTCATCTTAGATGATGCAGCCTGCATCTGATCTTCCTAGATTTCCCTTGGTTGCATTGTCGAAATCGAGTTTGAGTTTTCCACCTGGCGGAGCCATCCATCGAGCTTGTTTCCTTCTTTCTTTAGAGTTTGTGGAGTATTGGTATCCAATAGGGAATTGGAGACCTTACCATTTCTTCATAAACCTGTCATCCTAGCGTGTGAAACTTAGTTTCCTTTGGTTTTTGGCATGGGTGTTCATCTAGTCGCACACATTTTGATTGATCAATGTTGTTACCTCCTCAAATTGCTTTTTTGAATCGTTTAAAATTTTGCAGTTTATTTCTGTCCAAATGTTCTAGATTAGGATGGTGGGGCAAGCTAACCAAATCTCGCTCCAAAATGCAGATCTATTTAAATGTGGCCAGCTCATGAAGACCTCTAATAGGTCTTTTTGCCTTATTTCTGACCAATCTAGTCTATTTTGCAGCCAATCCCAGCAAGATGAAGCAAATGCATAATTTAGTAGTAGGTGATCAGTTGTTTCGGCATCAACTTTGCATAACACACATCTACTTGGCCCCTCAATCCCAATTGAACGTAGTCTATCTCCAGTGAGAACTCGTTTATGTAATGCCATCCATGTGAAAGCCCTTGCCTCCAACATTATCCATTTTCCCCAACACAAATCTTTGACATTATCCATTTTCCTTGACACAGACTTCTTGGCCACCAATTTGGGGAAGGGGTCAATTGGATTTGATAGCCTAGCTTGATTGAATATTTCCTAGTTTTTGCACCACACCATACTATTCTGTCCTCTTTGTTCAACGATACTTGCCTTTTGCCTATGTTTTCCTTGAGGCACTTCTTTGCTTCCTCGTTTAGTGAGAATTCGTTTATGTAATGCCATCCATGTGAAAGCCCTTGCCTCTGACATTATCGTTTTTCCCCAACACAAATCTTCGACATTTGCCATTTTCCTCGACATAGATTTCTTGGCCACCAATTTGGGGAAGGGGTCAATTGGATTTGATATCCCAGCTTGATTGAATATTGCCTAGTTTTCGCACTGCACCATACTATTCTGTCCTCTTTGTTCAACAATACTTGCTTTTTATGTTTTCCTTGAGGCACTTCTTTGCTTTCTCGTTTATTGGAAGCTTGTCAAAGTCTATCCGTCTCCATTCACTGTGCAGTTTCGGTTGGAGATAGTCTACTAATCAATTACCCATTGTGTTCTTGAGGATGTTGACACTGCTTTCCAATTCAATTATTTCTGCCAATGGTTTGGCTCTGTTCCATGAATCAAACCAGAAGTCGACAGACTTCCTGTTATTAATCTGCCATGTGAGGTGCTCGGTTATTATCAGTCAACAACCCTAGATAAATTCCCATACATGGGATCCTCTTGGTGTGTTAGCGCTTGTTAGGATTTCGTTGGGATTCTCACTATCCAAATATTTATTCTGCATTTTTTTTTACCTCCTTCATGACAGTGTCCCAATGTATTAGGGGATTTCGTTCATTATCATTGGATCCTTCCCAGAGGAATCTTTTCAATTTACTATCTATATTTGCTGAAGCTTTGTTCGTTAGTAGCATACATGACATTGTGTATATGGGTATAGCGGCCAACACGACCTTTATCATGATGATTCTTCTTGCAAGTGTTAGCGACTTCCCCTTCCATGCTAAGGATTTGTTTTTGCAGCTTTCTGTCACATCCTCCCATAACTTAGTTTGAACCACACCTTTGAATATTGGTGCTCCTAAGTATTTGCATGGGATTGAGTCAATTGGGAAGCAAAACATCTTAAGATTTTCTTTTGGATTAGCTTTTTACTGTGGAAAAAATATATCTTAGTTTTCTCGATATTGATTGACTGCCTCGAGATATCTACATACCTTCCGAGTATAGTTCTGATTTCCTCGGCCTTAACAATTGTAGACTCACCAAATAGGATTGTGTAGTTCGCAAATTGTAAGTCGTGATCGAATCAACGTTTCATGCTATGGTAAGGCCTTTCCAAGCAGCCATCGTTCTTAAGTGATTGATTGATCTAGCCAGTGCTTCTGCCATTATTACAAACAAGAACGGGGAGAGGGGATCCCCTTGCCAGAGGCTGTTCGAGCTCTCAAAGAAGCCACAGGATGTACCATTTATCAGTATTGAGAACCTAATCAAGGAAATACAATAGAATATCATATCTATCCAACGCTCATCATAGCCAAACCTCTTCATTATCAATACCAGGAATCTCCATTTCAGTCTGTCGTAAGCTTTGCTTATGTCCAATTTGATCATCATGCTTCTTAGTTGAGAACTATTTGAGAACTGTTGATTGAATGGATGGTTTCATTTGCCACAATTATACTGTTTGTTATCTCATGTCTAGGTGAGAATCTGCTTTGATTGATTGATTTACTTTATTGAGGGTTTTTTCAATCGATTTTCCATAGCTTTTGGTATGATTTTGTAGATTGTATTGTATAGCGCAATAGGTCTGTAATCTGCAAAGGATGTGCAGTTGTTCTTCTTAGGGATCAAAGCCACAACCATGTTGTTTAGGTCTTTTACAAACCGCTTCTGCTTCTGCTTCCGAAAGTCTTCAGCTATCTCTCAAGCCTCTTTACCCAAGATGTGCCAACGTTTATGGTAGAAAAGAGCTAGAAAACCATTGGGCCCCAGGGATATGTTTGGTGCAATTGGAAGGTTGTTGCCGTGATCTCTTCCTCTTTAAAAGGTGTTGTGAGCATTTTGTTGTCTTCTCTGTTGATTAACTGTGGGATAAATTCAAGTAGGTTTTTCATGTCTAGTTGATCTTGACCATCCACAGGGGTTAGCAAGTTCTTGAAATATGCAGTAGCCTCCCGTTGAATGCCTTCCATTGATTCTATAATCTGCCCATTCAAATTCTTGCAGAGAGGATTGAATCCCCTTTGCCCATGTCCACTTCTAGGGTATCGCCCAAGTTATTTCTGATCTGAGTTAAACAGACACCAGACCATTATTCTAGTGGTAGACTGTACATTCTGATCCACATTGGACCTTAAGTCAGGGACATTTCTCTTGGGTTGAAATTTGGCACCCATCATTGGGTATAGATATATGATTCATCATACTTCCATGGTACGCCATTAATGATTTCTTCTTTGTCTTCCTCCAAATCAAAGTGTACAATAAATAAGCTTTGGGCAGAAAATTAATAGCTGCCGCCTTTTTCCAGTTAGTATTCACCCATTCCTGAATCACCTTTCGTGATGGATTTTTTTAATAACTCGCCTGATGATTGCTGTGTGCTTCAGGGCTTTTGCATCCTTGTCCATCGTGGTGGAAACATCTATCACCAATTTGCCTCCATACTGTGTCGGATTTTATTCCACAGAAGACCTTTCACATTTAAAGAGTTATTTTAACACTTTTAGATTTTAATATTTTAAATTTAATGTATTATATTTAAATTTTATAATATTGAAATTTGATATAATATTTAAATTTTAATATTGTTTATTATGTAATCTATGATTATAATTTAAATTATAAATTATATTAACTAAATATTATTAATAAAATAATACCTTAAAAAATATTTGTATTATTTTATAGATAATATAGTTGTGGGTCCTATTGGGGTCCACTCCTGAATAAGCACGATTACATTTTAGCTATAAACCTTACAAATGATACATTTAAAAATACTTGATTCTATTTTACCATACAAAAAGAGTTTATCAAAGCCACGAAACAAAAAGTTGATAGAACAACACAAACAACCTATCCACCATCATAACTCCAGGTTCGATATAATTCTTCTGTTCAGTTTAAATTACACCATCCCAAGAAATAAATGGTGTTGTAAACATGTTTGAAATTTCAAGATTATTGTTTTTTAAAACTACCCTTAAATCTTCCACATCTGTTGCAATGTCTAGATAAAAAATTTCAATGTTGGATAAAAGGTTTTTGGGAGATGGAAAGCCAGCAATAATCCCCTCCACTTTTAGCCTTCACTTCCTCAACATTTCGCTTCAAATACTCCATCTCATTTGTGCTTACTGCTTTCATATATGATCAACAACTTGTTCAACTTCATCAGAGAATGCAAAATCCACTTCTGTTTGGCTTCATCTTCCACCGTCGACTTCAACCTGTCTGCAAAATAGCATCATTTGTTTGCAAATGCTCAGATCCTTTCAAGGCCTCCTCTCCTTAAACGACTTTGACAAAGGACAGAGCTTCTGCAACCACTATGTTAAAAACTCTGTTCAACAAACCTGCACAATGCCAAAGCAAACTACTTTCACTGCATTAACACCAATCTACTTCCATCTTATAAGGAAAATGAAGAACTAAAATAAATCTGTCATATGCCTTCTTTGATACTATTTTCTGTAGATATAAGCTTCCAATGCTTCTTCGTAGACATAGTACTGCTGTCTCTACGTATAAGGAACATTTACAACATTCCAAGAGAAGGCATTAAACATCTGGTGATGGGAAAGTAAGAGTTGTGGGGAACAACAACCACCTATAGTTGTAAAGAAGAGACTCCTCTAGCTGCTACTCCATAGGATTTGAACCAACCTTTGCTAGGAAGGGGAGTTGCTCTAACCATGAATTTGCCAACTTATCTGCAAACTGATTACTTTCTCGAAAGCAATGTGTAAATGATATAAACCAAGGTTACCCCAAGTTTCCGGGACGGGGACGGCAGGGGACGGCGGGACGAGTCCCCAAGTTTCCGATTTTTGAGGCCAAAATTAGGGACGGCAGGGGACGGCTATATAAAAATATAGGGAAAATTTAAAAAATATAGGGAAATTTTAAATATTCAATAGATAACATGAATAAGGCATGCATAATACACATTATAGAACATTAACATATAACATTTGTGTTCAACATTATGCCAATACTCAATAGAGTCAATAGTCAATACGCATTCAAAATTAACATACAGTTACACAAATCATGAAACAACCTCCAAGTTATAATTTATAAACTTATATCAAAATGCCCAAAGGCTACATTGCTGCCATATAGTCTTAAAGTTTTAGTTTGCTATGAAAATCAAAATACAATATCGTATGTCAATAATGAATACAAATTTACAAAATAAACAAAGAGCACTGCTGCCCCTGATCATCTCTCATAACTGCATCAAAATCAGAGTCATCCTCTGAGTCACTGCCACCGTAATGCTCCTCCTCAACCAATGGGACCCCAACCAAGCCCTCAGCTGTCTCCTCCTCATCTATCTGAGCCGCATCCTCAGGATCAATATCCCACCGTAGAGCTGGAGTCTGTCGATACTCTGGAGTCTGTCGATCCTGAAGCCGAAGAGCACTATGAACAGCCACTAGCTTCTCTGCTCGTCTAGAGGTAAGTCTATTCCTCTTGACAGAGTGGATAAAGCCATATGTGGACCAATTCCTCTCTGCAGCAGAGGAACTAGCAACCTGTGCAAGAAGGCGAGTGGCAAGTATCTTCAACTGCGGTGTATCTCTCCCATGATAGGTCCACCATCCAATAGGGTTCCCTTGAGCTAATATAGCTCTATCCAACCTCGCCTGTGGTTTGCTCAAGTTTGGGCCATTAAGATTAGCAAAGTCTAGAAATTGTGACCGAAGTATTGAAGCTTGCTCGGCTGGATAAATCTTTTCAATGGCCCGTGTGAACCCATCTAAAACCTCAGGATCATCACATGGAGGCACCCTACCATCCCTTGGTGCATACCATTTTGGATTTAGAGCAAAGGCAGCCATATGAAGCGGGGTGTTCATTGTATTCCACCTCCGCGTCACAATGGGCCTAATGTGTTGCTCATATAAATCCAAAGTGGGGTCCTTTGCCAAAATAACTTGCCTGATCTTCCCAAGCATAGTGTCAAATGTCTCATATATCTCTCCAAGACTAGGAGAGTCTGTATCAGCATATCTAATGACATCTACAATGGGCGAGATAAAGGAGCAAATATATCTGCAAAATGCAAACAAAAAGTTCAAAATAATTAGTTGACAAGTTATTTGACATGTTAGAAACTTCAAAAGTTGGAACATTGGACAATAAAATTAAAATATTAAAATCAGAAATTTAATATGAAAATCAGCCATCTAATATGTCTTACCTCACATTGGCCCACCAATCATCATCGAGGATCTTTTGTTTGATGCTCTTTCCTTGAGTAGAACTTGCATTAGGCCATCTAGTCCACTCAGCATTGACCATCATCAGTTGTAGAGGCTCATGCACCTCAAGCATCCTCTCCAATAGGATGAAGTAGGTGGCATATCTACATGCATTAATTCAATGATTCATTAAAAAATAAAAATTTAAAACAAAATCAGATTATGAATACAAATTGAAAGTGAAACAAAATGAAGTAAATGGCATACCTTGTATCAACAGGTTTGAGAAACTCCTTTGAAAATGTCCTGAAAAGAGCAAGTGAGGTGTGGTGGTTGCAAATGAACATTTGAATTTCTCTAGCTTCTGCCACCGTTTTCTTCACCCAATCCATCTTCCCTATGTCTTTCAATGCATTGTTCAATGCATGAACACAACATGGGGTCCAAAATATGTGCCTGTAAGTACCCTCCACCATCAACCCAGCCGATTTGCACACACGTGCTGAATCGGTGATCACCTGCACCACATTTGCAGCCCCAACCTCCTCTATGGCATCTCTCAAAATGGAAAATTGGAAGTCAGCATCCTTACGTCTCCCTGAACAATCTACGGCTCTAAGAAAATAAGAACCAGCAGGGCATGTGACTATGACATTGATGAGTGGCCGACGTCTACAATCAGTCCACCCATCCATCACTATAGAGCACCCCGTCCTCATCCATGTTTGCCTCATCTCCTCCATTAACACATTAACTTTGGAGTACTCTTTGTCTAGGAGGGTGGTGCGTAGCTTATGATCTCCAGGGGGTACAAATGAAGGACCAACAGTGACTAAGTCTTTCACCATTTGTTTGAAATAAGAGGAACGGGCCACATGAAATGGAATGGCATGGGCAAAAAAGAATTTGGCAATGGAGGATTCAGAGGTTTCTCGTGCTTGGTTTTGAAACATGGACTCAACTGAGGCTCCCTTATCACCACCAATCACCTTCCTCTTTCCTCTTAAGATAACAGTACTACCAACTGTGGAAGGACTAGGAGTAGGAGTAGCCATAGACGATTGTGAACTTGGGAAAGAAGGAGACCCAGTTTGAACCCCACCATCACACTCCATTTGAATTGTTTGGCACTCTATAAATAGTGCATTTGTCAATGCAGGACACGTTCTAACTCCATGGCCCACCTCACCCAAAAAATGAGACCTAACTCTAGTGTAGCTGCCCCTAAACTCCTTTTCACAAACATGGCACAACCAAACCCTACTCCCCCCTGAATTTTTTTGTCTTTCACCCATGGCTGTCACAAATTGAAGGAATGGTTTTTTTTTGTCTATTGGGTGTTTGGCATAGTCCTTCATAGTTTTGGAATTGGTTGATGAATGATGGTGTTGGGTAGGGGTTATTTGCTCTCTAGTTTGCCTTCTAACTTGCATTTCAACTTCACTATCACTCCCACCTTCACTATTGCTCATATTTTTTGTTTTTAGAATGCAAGTGTTGACTGAAAATGAACAAAATAAAAAAAAATTAGACTATGCAAACTTCATATTTTGCAAAAAAAATGAAAAAAAAAGAATGGTGAAAGAAAATGCATACCTTTTTTGATGGATTTTCACTCCCAGCAACACTCTTTCAACCTCCTCTCCTCCAAACAGCTGCTCCTTCTCCTTCAATGGCTGCAATTTTTTTTCTTCTCAAACCCTTGGCTCCCTACACAAACAAAATGAAAATAATGAACTTTTAGAGGCCTCCTTTCATTCTTAAGAGAGCAAAACATGGTGGGGCCCACGCATGCCACATAGGCAGGGTTTTATTTTTTTATTTTTTGCTTTTTAATGTTTGAGCAGCTTAAAAAGCGGGGGAGACTGGCCAGGCCGTCTGGGCGATCGAGGGCGGCTGTGCGTCCCCTAAATCCCGAGGGTGTTGCCGACCATCCTAATTTTTCACGAAACCCCGTCCCGTCGAGGTACGTTTATTTTTGCAAAGGGGGCAGTCCCAGGTCTAGCGTCCCGGTACGGGGCCAGATTGATTTCAGGGGCGTCCGGTAACCACGATATAAACTAAAAGTCATTCCTCAGCATCTGAAATTCTTCTCAAATGCATTTTAACTTCTAGTCGTTAACTTGCCCTCTAAGACAGCCATTTATAACCACCTCAGAATCACCTGAACTTCTAACATGTTCCAACCCAACACTTTGGACACTTGCAATCCTTCCAATAAAGCAAGAAATTTTGCTTCATTATTAGTTTTATGCCCTAGAAAGAAAGAACCTCCTTTGATGAACTCCCATGCTCATCTTGCAATACAAGTGCAGCTCCGGCTAACCCAAGAGCCCCCCAAGCAGCTCCATCAAAATTGAGTTTGAGATTGCCTTCCATAGGAGGAAATCCATTTGCCATATTCTTATTTTTGATTATCCCTTTAATGAGAGAAATAAATTTGTATTTTAATAATTTTAAAACTGATTTAAAATAAATGTATTTTATAAATTATAAATCGTAATGGTTGAAGTTTTTTTAATTTTTTCATTGATTGAAACTTGGATAATGTGTCCCTTATTTGTTATGTCATTAAAAAAATTAATAACATTATTTGTCATAT
>VDFB02167802.1:0-31971 GCA_007258455.2 Sequoia sempervirens
TCTCAACTCTATACTTGTATGTTCTCCAAATGCCCATTGATCCCCTTTTATACTTTTCTCATTGGAAAACCAATGGCCATGATTTAATCTCAATCAATGGCTAAGATTAAATAGACTCTAACAACCCTAACTAACTGGATTCTAGAAGTCTCTAGAGGAAACAATTATTTAATTACATAATTATCCAGACAACTTAGCCCTTTCTGGAAGTCTCTAGAAAATAATTAAATAATTAAATAAGCACTTCTTGGGAATGGAGACACCTGTCCAAGCTACATAAAAATCAACACTATTCACAATATTATATTGAAAGAACCATCCATCTCCCCACAAGATCAATGCCTTCCTTTTTATAGATCTCAGCAGAATGTCCCCCTCATTGACCAGACTCCCCCTATATTTGGAAGAGCGCTTGAAAAAGAATTAGGGAGGTCTGGTAGACACGTTCTCAAAAGGTAGAAGCAAGGAAAGGCACGTGTAATGTTTGATAGAATGCCTCAAGGAAACGTGGTCTCCTCCAAGACGTGGTCTCCTAGGGGAAATATCTGCAATATATCTCCCATTGGCTAAATCTGCGTGCACCCTTCGATCCTTACCCTTCACTAATGCGATGTCTGAAGGTAGTATGTTACATTAAATTCTCCATTATTTGTCGCTGCCTCTTCCAATTTCACTCTCTCCACTTTTCTGAGGTGTCCCCCTGGTTCTCTCCCCCATGCAAATCTATCTACCCTCCTCTTCATTGTCCACCATCCCTCCTTTAATGCCTTAGCTACAATGGTTTACTTTATTTTATTTTCCTACGCCATGCTTGCAAATTTCATATTAATTTGATATTATTAAGTATTATAATATTTTTAGTACTAAATCTGGATAAAATCAAAAAAAAAAATATTATCATTAGTAAATATACTAAAAGACAATTTTATTATTCAATTAGTCATTGGGTTTTCATGAAAATATTGATGTTTTATTTTAACATCATTATTTTATTGCCTCACTGCAACAATAGTTGTTTTGTAGATACACAACTTCCTTAAGTTTATATTATTTAATATTATTATCATCTTCTTTGGCGTGTATCAATAACAATTTGCCATATAGCATTAGTCGTATTGCAAAGAGGTTTAATTTATATTAATACTACTATTATTAATCCCCTAGCAATACCTATATTTTGACTTTTACTAATATCTTTCAACATTTTTTAAGTCTAAAAATAAATTATTACTGTAGTATATTTATAACCATTTCCATAGAGGTAAATCAAGTAACTTTTAATATTATTTTTCATTATTATTATTATCATTTTACTTTTATTTCATTCATTATTGTAATACATTAAAATTAATAAATTAAATATACATTACGACAAATATATATATATATTCATTTTAAAAAATTTATGTAATAATATCTATTATTTAATTTATTTACTTCATTATGCATTTACCCCTCAAGAGATAGAATTATTACTAAGCAGGCTTCTGTACCTTTAAAACCAATTAAAGCATTGGTTTAAAAATCAGACCAAAACAATAGTCTAACAATTAAATAATAATAAATAGAATAATAGTCTATATTATAAAAATATTAAAATGAATATATATATATTATTACTTCATTATGCATTTACCCCTCAAGAGATAGAATTATTACTAAACTTGAGCTTCTTTTTAAACCAATTGCTAATTTTAATTCAAGAATATATTTATTATTATTTTTATCCAAGAAATCATTTAAAGATTATTTTTTTGATGAATAGGTAGCTATCTATATTAATTCAAATATAAAGATACATATTCACAAAAAAAGGATGGGTGGTAAAAAGGCACACCCCGAGAGTCAAATGGGTAGCGCCCAGAAAAACCAACAAATCACATGGGTGAAGCCCAGAAGTTCAAAATTACAAAGTAAATAAAAAGGCCAATAAGCAGCCAGAGTAGTGCCAGCAGAGCCAGGAGGGTCTCTGTCATCCAAAATTTTCCCCCATACATCAGCGGGGTCTGGAGTGACGTCAGGAGGACCCCAACCATCATCAAGATCTTTTTCTCTTTATCTTCTTCCTCGCGCCAAACCGAGATTACAAGCGCCAGACGCAGAAAACTTTTGCCAGTGGCTGGCCAACCAGAGCCAGAAGCAGGAGGGTCATCAAAGGGCCACACAGAACCGCCACCATCGCTCCTTGAAGCACCGCCAAAAGACCACCCCTGTCTAGCCCATGGCTCGGTTACAGGTGGCTCTCACCACATTTTCTTATGATTCAGAGTTTGAACCAGGGGTGGCTTCTTCAATCTCTCGCTCATGTCTGGCGTAAAATATTTGTTGCCACTTGGTCTGCAAGTGTTGAGCCAAAACTTGCCCACTTTGCCTGGTGTATTCTTTTCCAAGGCTTGCCTGTGGGTTCTTGACTTGTTCCCATTTAAAGATTATTAATGGTGATGAAAACATTATTTAATCAAGTTAATAATAATATCAATATAGCAATTTAATTTAATTATATATTAACAACCACATCCTTTATATTTTAAATTCCCACTTTATTTAAATTGCCTTGTAATTTAGAATTTTAATCTAATTAACTAATCTAACAAGGCCATCAAACTATTGAATTCTCCACAATTTTTTAATATATAATAACCAACAAAATACATGACATAACGGATAATTGCTTACTCGGAGAACAAGTAAGGCCAAAACGGAGGGACATTACAATTTAAAATATTTTTCAAAGTCAGACCCCTTCCCTTGAAGGACATTTTTGTGGCTATTATATGTTGAACCTATAATCTTTGAGAAGAACAATTGTGCTAGTAACCAACAAATTTTTCTTAGCATGATAGAAAACATCAAAAGATAATGAAGCACATAAAGTAATTTATGAAATCTTACTTTTCTACGCACCCTCATTATCAATTTTTTGAGGTACCTCTCACTACTTTTTCTTCATGTGTATTAAAACTATCTATGAAGTTGAGCAAATAAATCTTCCGGGAGTTGAAATTAACACATAAATATATTATTGAAGCAGAATTAATAATTTTGAAGATAGATAGTTTTATAATTTATTTATTCCTTTATTTTCTCTATTGATTTTTTATTGGTCATCCATATTCCAACAGGATTTTCACCTTGCAAGACTACCAATGACTTAAAATATTTTGCAAAATTAGACCCCTTCACTTGAAGGACATTTTTGTGACTATTATATGTTGAACCTATAATCTTTGAGAAGAAAAATTGTGCTAGTAACCAACAATTTTTTCTTAGCATGACAAAAAACATCAGAAGGTAATGAAGCACATAAAGTAATTTATGAAATCTTACTTTTTCTGCACACCCTCATTATCAATTTTTTAAGGTACCTGTCACTAATTTTTTCATGGGTATTAAAACTATCTATGAAGTCGAGCAAATAACTCTTCCAAAAGTTGAAATTAATGCATAAATATATTATTGAAGTAGAATTAATAATTTTGAAGCTAGATAGTTTTATAATTTATTTATTCTTTTATTTCCTCTATTGATTTTCTAATGGTCATCCATATTCCATCAAGATTTTCACTTTGCATGACTACCAATGATTTAAAATATTTTTCAAAGTCAAACCTCTTCCCTTGAAGGATATTTTTGTGGCTATTATGTGTTGAACCTATAATCTTGGAGAAGAACAATTGTGTTATTAACCAACAATTTTTTTTCAACGTGATAGAAAACATCAGAAGGTAATGAAGCACATAAAGTATTTTATGAAATCTTAATTTTTTGCACACCCCCATTATCAATTTTTTGAAGTACCTATCACTACTTTCTTCATGGGTATTAAAACTATCTATGAAGTCAAGCAAATAACTCTTCCAAAAGTTGAAATTAACGCATAAATATATTATTGAAGCAGAATTAACAATTTTGAAGCTACATAGTTTTATAATTTATTTATTCCTTTATTTCCTCTATTGATTTTCTATTGGTCATCCATATTCCAGCAGGACTTTCACCTTGCATGACTACCAATGATTTAAAATATTTTTCAAAGTCAAACCCCTTCTCTTGAAAGACACTTTTGTGGCTATTATATGTTGAACCTATCATCTTGGAGAAGAAAAATTGTGCTAGTAACCAACAAGTTTTTCTTAGCATGACAGAAAACATCATAAGGTAATGAAGCAATAAAGTAATTTATGAAATCTTACTTTTCATCACACCTTCATTATCAATTTTTGAGCTACATGTCACTACTTTTTTCATGGGTATTAAAACTATTTATGAAGTCAAGCAAATAACTCTTCTAGAAGTTGAAATTAACGTATAAATACATTATTGAAGCATAATTAATAATTTTGAAGCTAAATAGTTTTATAATATATTTATAAACTTATATATTTAAATTATGCTTTTTAACCTAAAGTATTGTCTAACAGTAAATTTTAAATAAATAGATAAAATTGATAGTACAATATGAGTTATGCGTGTGAATTAATAAAACATATCTAAATACAAAAATTGATCTCATTAGGACATCCAAATGTTGTCGATACAAATAAAAAGAGGAAACTCAATGTGAATCATGTCTCACAAGTTTCAACCAATTCCTTGATTGTGAGTAGATTTTAAAAAGAAGACAATTGAAAATGGCTCACAATTTCTAACTTCATTCATATACTCAAAATTCTTTTTTTAATCGAAAGTATTGTCTGGTAGTAAATTTTCAATAAACAAATAAAATTGATAGTGCAATATAAGTTGTGTATGAATTGATAAAACATATCTGAATACAAAAATTGATCTCATTAGGACATCCACATGTTGTCGATACAAATAAAAAGAGGAAACTAATCTTCCTTGTTTCTCCCACAACACAAAAGCTAGATTAATACCCATCTTATCTTTATAGGTCTAGATCTTCTCTCTTTCTCCCATCACCCAAAAACCAAATTAGTGCCCAGTGAGTTTATTGTGTTGCAACTTGCAATACTTAACCTTCATTACGAATATGTCAATTGTTGGTTTCCTCACTGGTATTGAGGACATTTGCAAGAATTCTAATTGTTTTTCCTCTATCATGTTTGGTTTATGTAGCTTATCACTTTGGTGCCTTGGTGAAGCTACATGGAGTGAATTTAAGAAAAGAAGACATTGGATTCCAACAAGTTTTTTTATTGTGGGTGCTCTTGTTATTCAATTTCTACCACTTCTTAACAAATGTTTCAATTTTCTTGATGGTGTATTTTCTCAAAATCAAGAGACTAAGATAAATTATAGATTTAAGGAATTCATACCTGAAACTAAAGATTTGAACAGCCAAAGTTTTGAAGTTGCTCCAGTTCACTATTATGTTATTATACATAGTAGTTGGGTGTTAGTTCTATGTGGAAGAGTCTCCATGTTTGTGTTGATGGGTTGTTTGTTGCCTGGAGTAGCACGACCTTTTTCCACTAATTTGTGGAGAGACACGGCCGCACTCATCATAAACTCTTCTTTAGCTCTCTCCCATATGTCATATGAAACTCTTGGTATTAGTAAGCTAAGACACATATACAGATTACATGTGTTCAACCTAGCAACGTTAGTATCACTAGTGATGTTGGTCCTCCTTTTGGTGTCTTCTACTCTGGATAGTGTTAGTATTCGCCAAACCTTGTCTCATAAAATACCCATAATGATTGTTACACAAAATTTCAATACCCAAATTGTATGGGAAAAAGTTGAAGAACGAGCAACCCAATCATTATTTGTAGCTCGAACTGTTGATCCTCAATATACAGTGGTCAGATGGATTCTGACCTCATCCATAGCTTTTGTCATTACCATTTGTAATGGAATTTTTATTTTTGAAATATCCTACATTATATCTCATGGGTATGTTGATAGTTTTTTGGACATTTAGTTTGTGCTTCATTGCACGGTGATTGTAATGGGTTTCATTATCATATACTAGAGATGCATCACTATACTGATATTCTACCCTAAAAACTAGGTACATTGTTTTGAGATGGAGATTTCCTGGAAGAGTTATCATCACGAAGAGTGGACATTGAAATTGATAATGAAGGTGTTCAAAAAAGTAAGATTTCATAAATTACTTTATGTGCTTCATTACCTTTTGATGTTTTTCATCATGCTAAGAAAAAATTGTTGGTTACTAGCACAGTTGTTCTTCTCCAAGATTACAGGTTGAACATATAATAGCCACAAAAATGTCCTTCAAGGGAAGGGGTCTGAATTTGAAAAATATTTTAAATCATTGGCAGTCATGCAAGGTGAAAATCCTGCTAGAATATGGATGACCAATACAAAATCAATAGAGGAAATAAAGGAATAAATGTAGAAAGGGGACAAAGAGGGACAACTTGTAGTGATTTGATTTACTTGTTAAGGTTCAATTGTACTCAATATTTTTGTGGTGAAATATTTGCAAGGCTCCAGATTCATCCTCATATCAAATTGGAGGTAGAAAGGGAGTTGGATGTGGAGAAGGAGTTGAATGTGAAAAAGTGTTCATGGAAGATGGCAGTAGTCTCACTAATTGCTTTCATCATTGAGCTATCTTCATTTACTGGTGCTAATAATACGGTGGAATCAATTATGAGAGCTTGCTCACAAGCATGGAATATAATGGATGTAGTTGAAATTTTTGATGGTGAAGAAGTTGACCTTAGTGAAGCAACAATTAATATCTTCCAAATCCTACAAAAGGAACACACATGGCTCGATTATTGTCCCCCAGTTAGCAAGCCTATTGAGAGGACCCCTATGGCGGCCAAAGAAGCCATGAAGATTGTTTTTGAGAAAGGAAAGAAAATAGTTGATGAGTACAAGTCAAGAAAGTGGATTGAAACAATAGTAGGTTACAATTTATACAAGGTAGGATTGCACCTACATGATCAGTTCACTAATGGAGAGGAAATCCTCAATAAATTGAAGCTAATGTCGGCAGATTTGATAGGGTCTTGTATAGTAAAAGCAGTGGGTGTGATAATGGAGGAATGCAAAAAATATGCTTCTGTATATGATGAAGAAAACATTTTAAAGATTGCAGGCATTACTAGGAAAGTGAAGATTGTGATTGAAAGTTTGGAATTGAGATTAAAATGGACTATAGATGAAGAGACACAATCTGTTAAGACCTCTTTGGCAAGAGACCGGGTTCCTGCAATCAAAAAGTATGCAACATTTAAGTTGTAATCTCTTTGTTGAATCAGTATGGAAATATAATTGTTCCCTTTTAATTTGTTGTAACTGGATTTTGCATTTGAATTTTTCCATATCTTCTTTGCTCAAGTTATTTACACATATGTTGGCGAATATGTTTTGTTTCATTTTATCATTCTTCTTGTTGATGTTTTCAGGGCGGTTTTTGGGTGGCTATCAATGGCATGTGGAGGAATTTCTAACATTTAATTGTAAACCATATTTTCTTGATTGGCTATGGGCATCATCTTTGATCTCCTCAGTCCTTGCTACGAGTAAGTTCTTGATAACTAATGTTGGAGTTTCAGTTGAAAATTCAGTTCTACCACCGCTAAATATATTGCATAGATTTAGTTTGTTAGATTGCTTTAGATTGCATGTTGCATGTTGCATGTTGGCTTTTGTCCCATGCAGATTTCTTTGTTTAGAATAGTTTTAGTCAGTTGTTTTTCAACTTTGATAGCAGTTATAAACTTGGATTTCACCTCCAAATCCAACGCAGAGAGTAATGGATGTAGAATACATGGATAGACCTTTAGTTTTTTATTTTTGCAAACTATGTAAATTAGTTGATTTCATCTCTTATATAAACATGAATAAAGAGACAATTATTTAGTTTGCAAAATACAAAACAACATATTAGTGTATGCTTTATTTTTCTATGTTAATTATTTTGCTTTCTTTTTCTATTGTGATCTTTCATAACCTATCGGATCAGGAATAAGGCTTTATTTTAGATTCTACATGAGCTTTTCTCATTAGCAACCTTAATCATATAATCTTATGTCCTCACTAGATACCGAGTTAACAAAACATTTATCAATGGTTCTCTATTTACCATGGGATCTTACTTCCATGGTATTCCTCTATATCAAAAAATTGTCAGCTAACCATGTTCTATGTATACTCTTTTGTCTAAGTTCTACCTACATTGGTCTTCCTAGTTCCACCTCTTATTCACTTCTACTCTTTCCTAAAATTATGTATTTTAGTTTTGATTGTTGGTGTCATTTTTAAATTCCTAATTAGCTATTGAGACTTCTAATACTAAATCCCATTCAAATTATTTATTTTTTCTCGATGGGAAGATTAGCTTTATTCAGGTCATATTGAATTGTATCAATGTCACTAAAGGGTTTAACTTTACTAAGTTATGGTTACATATGGAGAAAGAGCTATAATCCAAAAAAAATATTTCTTGCAGAGGCATTTGAGTGACATTGGTATCTAGATGTAATTGGTCATTCAACTTATCTAGAAGAATTATCTTTTTGATGACTATTTAGAGGCATTTAACTAGAGGAGAATGCAAGTTCAATTAAACACACTAATTAGCAATATAGATTAATGGGACTCAAAAGTAGGAGTCAAAATTTGAAAGAAAAAAAATAGCACAACAATACAGAAGAATTAGATTGCCTCAATCACACCATAAGCAAGAGAGATAAACAAATATTTCTATCTTGAAAAATAAGTAGCATATGCATCAAAGGCTAAGCTACATGGAAAAGCATGGGATTTACAAAGGTTTTTTGTAAAGTTTCACAAATAAATTAACTTCACATAAATTTTATATAATAAATTTGGCAAGTATTTTTTCAAATCTTCCTTGGTTTGTAAATAAACAAGATAAGTAAATTTTCAATTTCCATCACTTTGGGGTTTTCAAGTTATTGAATGAAGCATAACTATTGATAGCAAATTTTCAATGAGAAAATAAAATTGATCATAGAATTTGAGTTATGCTTATGAATTGACAAAACATATCTGAATACAAAAACTGATTTGATTAGAACATCCACTACCATTATTAAGTACTATTGTAATTACAAATAAAATGCAATCATATTATTGAATAGAACAATCATCAGTCTTGTTGGGATATTATTGCTAAGGATGTGATCAATGCCACTAAAGAATTCTTTGGGAGTAAGCAACTTCTTAAGGAATTGAACTTACGTTTATTATGTTAATTCCTAAAAATCCTAGGGCTGAGCTTTTTGGTGATTCCAGGCCCATCAATTTATTTAATTCTATCTATAATATTTTTTCTAAAGTGCTTGCTTCAAGGCTGCAAAGGGTTCTTCCTAAGATTATTTCTCCCTAGCAAAATGGTTTTGTGCCAGGAAGGCAGATTTTGGGTTTTGTTCTCATGGTGCATGAGAATATTCATTCTCTCAAAGTTAACAAGAAGCCTAGGATCATTTTAAAGTTGGACTAGGTGAAAGCTTACGATCGGGTGAACTGGATTTTCCTCGGCAATATTCTCAAGGCGTTTGGCTTCTCAGACCGGGTCTTGCAATTGGTTGGAAAATTATTTTTTTTTCCTTCATTCTCGGTGCTTGTCAATGGTTTGCCTTCTGCCTTTTTTAGAAGTTCTCATAGGTTGCAGCAAGGGGATCCTATTTCTCCTTTTCTCTTTATCATTATGGTGGAGTATTTGGGCATATTTCTTCTTCAAGCGATGTCTAATGGGGCCTTTAAAGGCCTTTATCCCTCTTCGTGTTAGCTTTGTTGCTCACATCAACAATTTTTTGATGATGTCGTTATTCTTGTTGAGGCTTTTGTTGCTGCGGCTAAATCTATTTGTCTTATTCTTCAATAGTATGAGGTGGATTTTGGTCAGAAGTTGAGTTTTCCTAAGAGCACAACTTTTTTTCTTAATACTCCAAAGCATCGTTAGTTGAGGATTGCTAGTATTTTGGAATGTGGCATTGGGGAGCTTCCCACAACCTATTTGGGGCTTCCTCTTTGTTCTAATGGTGTCCCTGATTCCTTTTGGAATGGAATCATTGATAAGTTTCATTTGAAACTTGTTGGTTGGAAAGGTGCCCTTCTTAACCAAGCAGGTAAAATCTAGTTAATCAGGTCAACTTTGCAGAATTTGTTGGTTTATGCCTTAAGCTTGTTCCAAATTCCTATAAGGTTTTCAAAGAAGATTTTGGGTATTCAGAAAAGATTCCTCTGGTCCAGGGTGGAGGGGAAGAAAAGGTTACATTTGTTGTCCTGGGAGGAGGTTTGTAGGTTGAAAGTCCAAGGTGGCTTAAGCCTGCGAAAGCTGAAAGACTTTAATTCGTCCCTTGTGGCGAAACAGTTGTGGAATTTGCTTGTGAGTGACAAAGAATAGACTACTATTTACTCTTCAAAATATTTTAGGGGGGTGGATAAGTATAGAGATTTGTTGAGGGATAATTTTGTTCCTTCTCAGGGGTCTATCCTTTGAAATTTCATGCTTAAAGCTCGTTCTACTGTGGCTGCTAGCCTGCGATGGGTTTTTGGGAATGGTAAGAGGATCTTGTTCTAGGATGATTGGTGGATTGGTCATGGTCCCTTGAAGGATGAACCTTGGGTGGCCCCTTTCAAAGCCTTTTGTATTAGGGAATGGGGCATTTTTGTGTCTAATTATATCCTTCATGGTAGATGGATCAGACTCGATTTGGTTAACAGGGATTTGAAACCTCTCTTTTCGTTTCTCTTTATGATTCACATCCTTGTTGATTCCCATGATGACTCTGTGGTGTGGAGGTTTTCCCCTAATGGTAAGTTTTTTGTTTCTTTGACCTTCTCTTTTCAAACTCGGCTGGTTGGCCCACCTCATTTCTAGGGTCATTTGTGGAATATGATGCTTTTTCCTAAAATTAATATATTCTTTTGGCTTTTGTGTCAAGACAAGATCTTGACTCTCAATAATCTTGTGAAAAGGGGAATGTCTTTTCCGAATAGGTGTTTCTTATGTAAAGAAGTTGTTGAGGATTGTTATAATCTTGTGGCCGGTTGTAGTTATACTTGGGATGTGTGGGCTCATATTTTTTAGCAATGGGATATTTCTTGGGTTTTTCTTGCTTCTTTCTCTGATTTATGGTTTCAATGGGTGGCTCCTACTCTTAATTTGGATCTCTCGATGTTGTGGTCTCTTATCTTGTTGCATTTGGCTTGGGCAGTTTATAAGGAACGTAACAACCGTGTTTTCTGTCAGCTAGAACTCCTGCCTTCTAGGCTGGCCTTCAAAGTTTGTGAAGCCATTAAGGAAAATTTCCTCTCTAAATTCTTGGTGCTCCCTTCTTTGGGTCTCAAGGTTATTGTCTCTAATTATGACTTGTTAGTGGGTAAAAGATGGAATCTTTCTTGTGATCTTTCTAATTTGGTGAAGAAGATTAAAGCCACTAGGGAGGGGGTTTGTTGGAAAGCTCCCTCTTGTGGTTGGTTCAAAGTTAACTTTGACAGGGCTTCAAAGGGGAATCTAGGACTTGCTAGTTGTGGGGGAGTGTTATGTGATGAGAATGGTAGGTTTTTCTCTACGGTGGAACTCCCTTTGGGAACCCAGGAAAACCACTTTGCAGAGGCAACAACAACCTATCATGGCCTCTTATTGGCTAAAGATTATGGGGTCTCAAAAATTTGGCTTGAAGGGTATTCCCTTAACATTATTAAGTATCTTCTGAAGAGTAGCCTGCCGTCATGGTCGATAGCCCATCTAATTAATTATTCTTTATCCATCATTAACTCTTTTGATGAGGTTAGAATTTCTCATTTGTTTAGAGATGCTAATTCGTTGGCTGATGGGTTAGCTAATTTAGGAGTGGTGGCTCAAAATAATTGGAATGATTATGATTCCTTGCCACTTAATCTTAAGAACATTTCCAATTATGACTAGTTATCATGTCATGAAGGCGGTTAAGCTGGGAGAAAGGATTTTTTATTTCTTCCTAAGTTGGTTTTTGCACATCGAGTCTTGTGCCTGCTCTTCTAATAATTACCTTTTAGAAGTCTGTGAGATTATGGATTGGGAGCTAAGGTATGGTTGTACTTGGTGTGGTAGGCTCACATGTTTTGTAGGTATCTTTTGCATTGCCTTGTGGTTTGTTCACCTAATATTGCCTTCACAAAAAATTAAGGAGCAGGTGGAGTGTTGTTCATTGCATGCCACCATGGGAGGAGCTTGTTGCAAAGTGGAGCTGAGCTCTTGTGAGGAGTTTAGGAGTAATGAAAATGTTTGGGAGCATCTAGAAAAGGGCGGTGTCTACCCCTATATGTTGAAGCTCCATGGTCTAAACCCTGGAGTGACGAAGGCTTTTGTTAAAGGGTGGAACAATAGGATTGTGCACTACAAAGGTGTGGAATTTGACATTAATGAGGATTTCATTGCCGAGGTGACTGGTCTTCCTTCTAATGGAAGGAATTTTTACAAAGACAAGGTTGTAGCCAAGAAGGCCCTTGCAAATTTCTTCAAAAATACTGAGAAGAAGAAGCTCATGTTGATTGGTAGTGGTGGGTATGCACACAAATCAATCAAGCCACTTTGGAGGGACATTGCTTTGGCCATTATGCAATATTTCCTTTGGAGGGTAGTTTTTTTATTATCTATGGCCATCACTTCATGTTATTGAACTATTTCCGCCATAATTCTATGGTTTCATTTCCTTTTTACCTCTTGCTTTCTATGGAAACAAGTATTGAGGATCATAGGAAGAACCCTAGGAAGGCTATTCTCCATGAAGGCCTTATGAATCTTATTTTTGAGCATATTAAGTTGAAGACGGTCCCTATTTTTCCTAAGATCCCAACTCGTAAAAAGGATGGAAAAAATACAGGGTATGATACTGGTGATTCTAAGGAGCGGGAGGGGGATTCTGAGGATGATGATTTTGATTATGAGAAAACATACAGGGTATGATACTGGTGATTCAGCTAAGGAGTGGGAGGGGGATTATGAGGATGATGATTTTTATTATGAGGAGATGTCAGAGGAGGATAGTGAATCTGTTGAGGTTTCTGAGGATTATGAATCCTGGTCTAAGGGTTATGAAACTAATAATGAAATGAAGGAAGTCATGGTGCCTTTGATGAAGAAGAATGTGAAGGGGAAGAAAAAATGCCCCAAGAAAGAGAAGTGTGTTATCAAGCAAAAGGTGGATAATTCTAAAGCTATGGAGAAGCCCCCTATTCTTGATGTCAGACATGTCGCTGGTGTTGGCAAGTCTAATGATATGGAGTTTTCCCCTATTTCGAATGATATACATGTCTCGGGTAATGGCCTCCCAAGGTTTGAGCATCCTATGGAGGATATTAGCAGGTGAATGAGGTTTTGGTGTGTTCCAAGGGGGTTGGCCCTAACCAGGCTAATTTAGACTCTTTTATTGGTGCTGAGCAAGTTAAGGGGAGTGATGTGAAGGTAGAGCAACTAGAAATTTTGGCAAACTTGGTGAATATATCGAATAAGCATCAGGTGAAAGTGGAGATGATTGAAGTGGAGGACTCCCTTGTTAAGGAGGATTTGGAGGACAGAGAGGGGTCTCAGGAGGATCCTGTCGAGAATGTTGGTTCTCAAGCTACGCCACTAGTTAATTGGGATGATGTTAACATGGACCTATTTTGTAGAATGGAAGAGGATGAAACTCACAACTTGCTCTCACTAGTGAAGTGGCTATTCTCAAAAGTGAAGGAGCTCAACACTCAACTTAAAAACTAGCAAGATGTCTATTTTGCGCTTGTGCATAGCAACCAGAAGGAATGGTCGATCAAAGGTAAGGTTAATATTATGAATGTAATGCTTGATAGACTTGCTATTGATGTTGATCGACTTGGTAAAACTCATGAGGAGAGGATTACATCTCTAGAAATGGTTGTCCAAAATACTATTGAGGAGAGGTTTGTTAATATGGAGGAAAAAATTAGTAATATCATTGATGATTTGAAGACTTTTGTTAACATTAGCAACAAATCCTTGAAATCTATTGCTAAGGGTCTCTTTGTTTTAAATGAGAAATCCATAAAATGGACTGGAAAGTCTTTGGATCTGCGAGAACATGAGAAGGCCATTGAGGATGTTAATTGCATGAATCTGGAGGAGAAGATTGGGGAAATTGGCCCTGATGTGGACAAGAATTTGGATGTTGGCCTGTGTTTGAGAATGAGGAGCAAGACCAAGAAAAGGGTTGCTATTTCATTTGAGGAGCTCAAGGATGTGGTTGACGTGCATGAGGGGGTCATTGTGAAAAATATGGCCTCAACCAATGTTCTTGAAAAAATGTTATAGCTTTGTTGTTGCTTTTGTTTAGTCGGCATTATTGTTGATGTTTTGTTGTGGGGATACTAACAGGTTACCTAGTTTTATCTTTTGTCAGCTTTTTGGTTTTTTTGGGCTGTAGGTTTTATTGTTTTAGTCTTTTTAACAATTTCTCTCTATTGTAAAGGGTTTCAAGGCCCCTTTAAAATCTACTTTTCCTTATCAAAAACAATCAAAGATAACCATTGAATTCATTTTTATTTCTGTTTCAAAGAGATATGTACTCATTAGTGGGTAGCATAGTTGTCAGATTCAAAAATATTGATATGTTTGGGTGGTAAAAAAGGATTTGCACTTCAAAATTAAGAAAAAAGGGTAATTTTCTATAGGAATAAAAAATTGTCAACAACAACTAGAGAACTATAGCTTAGTAAAGTTAAACCCTTTAGTGAACCACTGATAAATGTTTTGTTAACTCGGTGTCTAAAAATTGTCTAAAAATATTGATATGTTTGGGTGGTAAAAAAGGATTCACACTTCAAAATTAAGAAAAAGTCATATTGATTGAAACAAGCTCATATTATCCAAGGGATTGGGAAAGGGTTTCCATTCCACATCAATGCAACACCACTCCCCCAATGGGATAAGATTCGAGATCTTAGAATAGATTTTTGTCAAGCTTTTGTGTTGATTTCATGTTAGTTTAATGGTTATTTGGTTTCTTGTTCATTTTGAATATCGCATTGGGATCATAGCTTAGTGGATTAAATATGCCTCAAATCCATATGGATCTAGTGTATTTATCTTATACTATGATCATGGTCACAATTGGTAAGAATTTGTGAGTTCTAGATGTTTTTAATTTTTTCTTTTTTAGTTTATGTGACCTACTATTGTAAAAATACGAACTTGAGAGGAATTTTAAAACATTGTGTATTGTCAGCAGCATTTGTTACAACCTAAGAATCAACTTATCGTCCCCTTTCATAGGCGGTAAATATTTTCCTTCTAGAAGCACATATAATACAACACAGACTAATATATAACCCAATAATTGTTTCACTTTATCTCTCCCATCCCGTCTCTCTCATGTTCTTTTTTTTTTCGTTTCTTTCTCCTCTTCTCTCTCTCTCTCTATACATATATTTGTCTTCCCTTTTATTTATTATATCTATTATATATTATTAAATATAAATATAATATAGATTTTATTTATAACCTAAATAACAAATACATAAATATTAAATATATAACATAGTTAATATAAATCTATAATTTTATTTTGTAATATATATTTTTAAATATATGTAATAATTTATATTAAGTTAAATTAAAATATATTATATAATAATAAATAAATATATTTACTTTAAATAATAAATTTAGCTTCAAATTTTAATTTGAACCTTAGTGGATGGTATAACCAAGGAATATACCATTTTCATAAATTATGCTTAATTTGTTGAGCTACAACCCTTGCCTTCTTTATTATTTTATTTCTATTAGCTTACATTTTCTAAATTGACCCCTCTTTTATCATGCCTTCCCTCGTCTCCTAATTTTCATTGCTTTCTTTCATTTTCTATTAGCTTCCATTTTCTATATGGAGAACCTCTTTTTATCATGCCTTCCCTCATCTCATATTTTTCATTGCTTTTTTTTGTATTCTATTAGCTTCCATTTTCTACATCAAGCCCTATTTTATCATGCCTTCCCTCATCTCCTATTTTTCATTGTTTTTTTTTTTCTTTTCTATTAGCTTCAATTTTCTACATGGAACCCTCTTGTTTCACACCTCCCCTCACCTCCTTATAACTATAATAATATAATATAAAACAAATATATATTATAAATAACTATAATATATAATATATTATTAATAAGTACTTTATTATAGTCAATAATATACTTGTTTGAATAAAATTTATGTATTTCTTTTATCTTATAATATATAATAATTAATATAAGATATATATTATATAATTAAATAACATAAATAAAAATGAAAGATATATTATAATAAAACACATTAAATGTTTTTTTTTAATATATAATAATCATAATATATATTACAATTATTAATAATATATTATATTTAAGTTATGTAGATAATATATAATAAAATAAGTTCTAAATTTATATATATTATTTTAATCTCTTAATAATATAATATAATACTGGCTAATATCATATGTTATAGAAATATATGTTAAAAATAATTATAATTATTGTAGATGAGTACTTTTTTCTTTATAATTTTGTACTTTTATTAGTTTTTTGATTTGGGGCAAATGCAAATGGCTTTTATTTGGGAATTGTGTCAACATGAGATGAAAAATTGTTTTCCTTATGATACCTATGCAATTGTTTGATTTTTTTTTTTTCCTATTTTTTCTTGGCGGTCATACTTTTCTTTGGGGTTTTAGTTTTCAAAAATAATTTGGTAGCTAATAATAAAAATGGCGAAGAATTTTATGGTTTCTAATGTTTTGTTTTATAGGGCTCCACCAGGAGTTGGCACATATGTAGGCATGCATTTTGGGAGATGGTGATCTGTTCATACACCCTCATTACGATGTTGTCTACATGGTCTATTCATAGCTAGGAAGCTCAGTGGAAATTAGTATACATTTAAAATAGAGTAGGTGATTTCAGGTTTGCATGCCTTCTGAGGAAGAACTATATAGAAAGCGAGTTGCCTCAAATCAGTCATGCAACAACAACATCTGCCAAAATTACTCCATCATTATCTCGTGATGGATATCCATACCCTGTTCCAAAGCTTTCATTTTGGCACAGGCCGAGAGCACACTAGCAAATAATGCGGAGTCTAGATTTACGCTTTCCAATAGAATTTGGTTAAAAGTTTCTAAATCCTTTTCAACAAACACATTTTGAGCATATTTTGCAATCATAGCATTCCACGAGATTACATTTCTTTGAGAAAACAAGTTCCTTCTCTGCCTAACCACACTTTGTACAGTCATTGAATTAACAATCATCGACATATTTGTTTTGTTTAAGTAATTTCCCTGAAGCCCACAATAGAGACATGTATTCCCATGCCAAACTTGCATGGATAATCCCTCTTGAAATTTAAAAGAAAACCCTTAATTATCTATTTTATGCTATAAGGTATGCGTTACATAGAATAGTTTAGTGGGCTCTCCTAAAAAAAATTATAAATAGGAAATCCATAGTTTTGATGGTAATTTAAAAGCTTTTCCTCATAAATATTATTAGAATTTCAACAATCTTGTGAATTGAGGAGATGGGCTTCCCAAAAGTGTTGTTCCTTGTTGTCCTCAATATTTTACCGTTTAAATGGATGGTTTATGGGGATTTCAATTTTTCCAAATTAAATCAACAACTTGGATTTATGAACTCATTAAATCTAGTATAGCTTTTGATGCCTTGCAAGTCACAACAAAAACTCTAAACACCAATCCATAATATTCCAAGGTTAATAAATCAAGAAGAGTGATATACGATAAAGCATACAAATTTTAGAAAGATGGCGTCCCTGCATCTTTCAACAACACTTTTATTTTGAATCTCAAAGTAGAAGAGTGATTTGGTGGGGAGGGAATGGCGTTTATCATAACTTGTAAAAGAAATATAAGCGAAAGACTAAAGGAGAGCCATGGGCTATGCTATCTTAATATGTTCATTTGAAATGCCTATCAGAATTTTTCAACTCATATCCACATTTGCTTCATTTATTACCTAAGTTTTCATTTAGGAAGGACTGTAGCTATAACAATCCATGTTTTTCTTCATAAAATCAAAAGATTGAATGTATGAAGATGAAGTGCCACGTCCAACTTTTTTCACAAGGAAAGATATTAAAATTTTACTCTTGTCAATATCACATAAATGACAAAAAAATTGTGAGGTTTTTTCATTAATGTGTGTGATTTGAGGGAATGGTGAGGAAGATGAATTAGCCATTTACAGGAGGAAATTGAATGCGAAAAATCAAAAAGCATCCAATAGTCTAGATGGTTTTCATCGTCTTGCATCCTCTCGAACAACTTGCACAATGGATGACCAAAGTCAGTTGTCTCACTTTAGATAGGGAATGCCTTTGGTGTAACTACCAATCACACTCTAGTGTGAATGGGTACGTTGAAGAGGTGTGAAGAGTTATTTAACAGGCTTCATAGATAGTTTTAATGCCAATAAACTAAAAGTAGAATTTTCAATATAAACAAATAAAATTGATAGTCTGATATGAGTAATGCATGTGAATTGATAAAAGCATGTCTAAATACAAAAATGATCTCATTAGGACATCCTACATGTTGTCACATGCAAAATAAAGGAAACCCAATGTGAATCATATCCTCAAGTTTCAATCAATTTCATGGTGTGAGTAGATTTTAAAAAGAAGACAGTGAAAATGGCTCACAATTTCTAGCTCCATTCATATACTCAAAATTCTCCTTTTTAGTATTGTTTGATAGTAAAAATAGATAGGTGACCTGATATGAGTTATCGTATGAATTATTCAGAGCTTATATTTTGAATACAAAATTAGATGTATTAGGACATCCACATAAATTATGACAATAATTTACAATGGTAAAAATTATAAAACTATTGTGGGAGAGTTAGTGGTGTCCTTTTAACATAATATATATTAATTCTACATTTGTTCCTTTATTTCCTCTATTGATTTTCTATTGGTCATCCATATTCCAACAAGTTTTCACCTTGCACATGACTACCAATGATTTAAAATATTTTTCAAAGTTAGACCCCTTCCCTTGAAGGACATTTTTGTGGCTATTATATGTTGAACCTATAATCTTGGAGAAGAAGAATTGTGCTAGTAAACAATAATTTTTTCTTAGCATGACAAAAAACATCATAAGGTAATGAAGCACATAAAGTAACTCATGAAATCTTACTTTTTTGCACACCCTCATTATCATTTTTTTGAGGTACCTGTCACTACTTTCTTCATGGGTATTAAAACTATCTATGAAGTCAAGCAAATAACTCTTCTAGAAGTTGAAATTAACGCATAAATATATTTTTGTAGCATAATTTATATATATAAGTTCAATAATAAATTTCCAGAAGTAAATATAATAATGGTATCGTATTTTATATATCATAAATAAAAATAAGTTGCATTCATATAATTTTGTTATATAACAATATTATTATTTATGTTATTTGTATATCTGTGTATTTTCTTTTGATACATTACATTTTAATTTTCTTATATAATATATAATAATTAATATAAGATATATAAGATATATATTATATAATTAAATAACTAAAATAAAATAAGTTGTCAGATGTTAGATGCATATATTATTTTGAAGCTAAATTTATTATTTAAAGTAAATATATTTATTTATTATTATATAATATATTTTAATTTAACATAATATAAATTATTACATATATTTAAAAATATATATCACAAAATAAAATTATAGATTTATATTAACTATGTTATATATTTAATATTTATGTATTTGTTATTTAGGTTATAAATAAAATCTATATTATATTTATATTTAATAATATATAATAGATGTAATAAATAAAAGGGAAGACAAATATAAATATAGAGAGAGAAGAGGAGAAAGGAAAAATAAAAAATAAAGAACATGAGAGAGGGGATGGGAGAGATAAAGTGAAACAATTATTGGGTTATATATTAGTCTATGTTGTATTATCTATGCCTCTAGAAGGAAAAGATTTATTGCCTATGAAAGGGGATGATAAGTTGATTCCCAGGTTGTAACAAACACTGCTAACAATACACAATATTTTAAAATTCCTCTCAAGTTCATATTTTTACAATGGTAGGTCACACAAACTAGAAAAGAAAAAATAAAAACACCTAGAACTCACAAATTCTTACTAATTGTGACCATGATCATAGTATAGGATAAATACACAGATCCATATGGATTTGAGACATATTTAATCAACTAAGCCATGATCCCAATGTGATATTCAAAATCAACAAGAAACTAAATAACCATTAAACTAACATGAAATCAACATGAAAGCTTGACAAAAATCTTATCCCATTAGGGGACTGGTGTCACATTGATGTGGAATGGCGACCCTTTCTAAATCCCTTGGATAATATGAACTTATTTCAATCAGTATGATTTTTTCTTAATTTTGAAGTGCAAATACTTTTTTACCACCCAAACATATCAATATTTCTAGACATTTTTTAGACACCGAGTTAACAAAACATTTATCAACAATTCTCTATATACCATGGGATCTTACTTTCATGGTATTCCTCTATATCATAAAATTGAAATTTTCAGCTAACCATGTCCTATGTATACTCTTTTGTCTAAGTTCTACCTACTTTGGTCTTCCTGGTTCCACCTCTTATTCACTTCTTCTCTTTCCTAAAATTATGTATTTTAGTTTTGATTGTTGATGTCATTTTTAAATTCCTAATTAGCTATTGAGACTTCTAATACTGAAGCCCATTCAAATTATTTATTTATTTAGGTCATAATGACTTGAATTAATATACTAATATTATTAATAGAAAAAATATATTATTATATCATTATTGTTTTTATTTATATTATATATTATAATATAACTTTTACATATATTTGTTTTGACAATAAATTTACATTTCAATGAATTAAATGTATTCTTTTTTTTTAAATATTATTCAAAATTATAAACTTAGTTTTGTATACTAAGTTATCATTCTAAATTATGAAACTACAGTGGAGGAATTCTATGAAACTATAAAAGAGGAGGTGTTTTTAACTTTTGATTAATTTTTTTAGTAGCCACCAATCACATTTGATGAAAAAAATTATGAAATACAATTTTATTTTTATATTGTTTAAATAATAAGAAGCAAATTTTAATATATAAAATATTTAGAAAATAAATTATCTTCAATCTAATTGGCCCTTAAACTTTACCCAATAGGGAACTATTGCCATGGTAGGGAAATAGTGGGGCAAAAAATGTGTAAGAAGATAGGATTTAATAAATACCATCGATTTTATTTTGTAGTAGGCCTTGAGGCAAAGGGGGTAGTTTTTAACTAGTGATTAAAAAATTTATTTGCAACCAATCAAAATTCATTATTTTCTTTTGATACATTATATTTTAATTTTCTTAAAGTAAAATGCAAAAATTTTAACTTTTCAAATTTCAAAAATTACTTTTCTGATTGGCTACAAAATTTTGAGCTATAAGGGTGGATTTTTAAGAGAGCTGAGCATAAATTTCCCAAATTTTCAAGGCATTTTTCCTTAAAAAGACCATAATCAAAAAAATATTTAGCTAATTTTTAGGAAAATTTTTGAACTCTTCAAAAAAAAATTAGTTGTTATATTTACCATCCTATGCATTTATTTACATATATATTAAAATATAATTAAAATTTTATCATGAAAAATAATAGTAAAGAATTCAAATATATAATATTTTTAATATATTATATTCTTTAAATTATTTTTTAATATACTATATTATATTCATATATTAAATTCATTTATAAAATAGTATTAAGTGTATGTAATGCATTAACTTAACAACATATTATAATATATATAATTTAACATATATAAATATCTAATATATAATTTTAAAATCATATTATAATATTATAATACATGTAATATGTAATATGTAACATATATAACATCTAATATATAATTTAATATATTTTTAATATCTTATATTATTAAATTATTTTTAATGTATATTATAGTAGATTATATATTATATTAAATTAACATCTAATATATTAAATTAATCTTGTTATGTAGTGATTTACCTTTTTTCATTACTATTTATTTAAAATTTGTCTTTTTAACAAAAAATTAAAAAATAATTAAAACTAGTAATGATATTTAGCTAATACAATATTCATTCAAATAAAAATTTACCTTTATTTTTATTTAAAAATCTTAATTTATCACTTAAACTCATCCAATTAAATTTAATAAATTTAAATATTAATTATTTCATAATATATAATTCTTATATATCTTTAAAAAAATTATATATATTTAAAAAACATTATATATATATATATACATTTTATTACTATCTAACCACTTTGCAGAGGCAGCAACAGCCTATCATGGCCTTGTTTTGGCAAAAAAAATTAAGGTCTCCAAACTTTGGCTAAGGGGGGTTCTCTTAATATTATAAAGTGTCTTATGCTAAATTGTTTTCCTTCTTGGTCTATTTCCCATCTCATTAATGATTCACTTTCCATCATTAATTCTTTTGATGAGATTAGAATTTTGCATGTGTTTAGGGAAGCTAACTTGTTGGTTGATGGGTTAGCTAATTTGGGAGTGGTGGCTCAAAATAATTAGGATGATTTTGAATCCTTGCCACTTAACCTTAAGATCATTTCCAATAATGACCAGGTGTCATGTTTTTAAGGTGGTTGAGATGAGGGAAAGGCTCTTTGTTTTTTTTTTGAGTTGGTTTTTGCATGTCGAGTCTTGGCCCTGCTCTTCTCATAATTTCCTTTTAGATTTCTGTGATATTATGGCCTGGTTGCGTAGGGTTGACAGTACATGGTTTGGCAGGTTCACATGCTTTGTGGGTCTTATTTGCTTTGTTTTGTGGTTAGTCTACCTAATTTTGTCTTTGCATAAAATTAAGGTGTTGGTTGTTTCTTGTTTGTTGCATGTCACCATGGGAGGAGCTCATTGCAGAGTGGAGCCAAGCTCTTGTGAGGACTTCCAGAGTAATGAAACTGTGTGGGAGCAATTAGAAAAGGGTTGGGTTAGCCCATATTTGCTAAAGCTACAAGGTTTGGACCTTGAAGCGACGAAGGTTTTTGTTAAAGGGTGTAGCGGTAGGATTCTATGTTACAAAGAGGTGGAGTTTAATATTGATGAGGATTTTGTGGCAAAGGTGACTGGGCTTCCTTCCATTATAAGGAAATTCTATAGAGACAGAGGTGTGGCTAAGAAAGCCTTTGCAAATTTCTTTAAATATGATGAGAAGAAGAAGCTCAAGGAGGTTGGGAGTGGTGGGTATGCCTACGAGTCTCTCAAGCCACTATGGAGGGATCTAGCTCAAGAAATGATGCATTACTTCACCTTGGGGGGTAGGTTTTTTATTGTTTATAGCTACCATTTCATGCTTCTGAATCATTTCCGCCACAAGGTGTTGGTTTCATTTCTTTTTTATCTTTTGCTCTCTATGGAGAATAGTATTGAGGATCATCGAAAGAACCCCAAGAAAGCCATTCTCCATGAAGGCCTTATGAATCTCATGTTTGTTCACATAAAGTTGAAGTTGATCCCTGTTTCTCCTAAGACCTCGACTAGTAAAAAGGGTGTTAAAAATTTTGGCTATGAGACTGGTGATTCTGCGGTGAAATGGGAAGGGAATTTTGATGATGAGGATTCAAATTTTGAGGAGATGTCAGTTGAGGATGGTGAGTTTGAGGAGGATTTTGAAGCTTCTGAATCCTGGTCCAAAGGATATGAAACAAATTTTGAGTTGAAGGAAGTTGTGGTGCCATCTAGGAAGAAGAGCGCGAAGGGGAAGAAAAAGTGCCCCAGGAAAGAAAAGTATTTTGTCAAGAGGAAGGTGGAGATGTCTAATGTTGTGGAGGAGTCCCTTGTTTCTGGTGAAAAACCTTCTCTGGGCCCTAACCTAAGGTGAGGGCTTCTGGTGAAAATCCTTCTTCAGGCCCTAGTAAGATGGGTATTGTCAAGAGTTCCCCTATTGTGGAGGATAGTCATGGCATTGGTAAAGATATCCCTGGGTTTGTGTAGCCGATGGAGATTAATGTTAAGGGGATTGAGGTTTTTGAGTACTCAAAGGGGGTTGACCCTAGCCAGACTCCTCTTGACTCTCCTATTGGCACTATGCAAGTTAAAGGGAGTGTTGTGAAGGAGGAGCGGTTGGAAGTCTTGGCGGTCTTGGCAAATATGTCGGATAAGCATCAGGTTAAAGTTGAGGTGGTTGAAGTTTAGGACTCCCTTGATGAGGAAGAAAATAAGGATAATGAGGAGCCTTGGGAGGACCCTGTTCAAAATATTGATTCTAAAGTTGCACCTCCTGTTAATTGGGATGAGGTTAACATGGGAATGTTTTGTAGGATGGCTAAGGATGGTACTCACAACTTGCTTTATCTGGTTAAATGGATTTTCTCAGAAGTTAAGGAGCTCAATGTCCAGGTGAAGAATTGGCAAGATATTTGTGTGGTGCTGGTGCATACTAACTAGAAGGAATGGGTGATTAAAGTTAAGGTCAAAACCATGAATGTTATGCTTGATAAACTTGTTGTGGATGTTGATCACCTTGGTAATACTCATGAGGAGAGGATTTATTCTTTGGAATTGGCGGTCCATAAGACTTTTGAGGAGAGATTAGTTAACATTAAGGGAAAAATTAGCAAGTTGTTTGATGATTTGAAGACTATAGTGAACATTAACAATAATTCCCTGAAATCGACTGCTAAGGGCCTTGTTATTTTAAATGAGAAATCCTTGAAATGGATTGGTAAACCCCTAGAGTTGGGTGATATTGAGAAGGCTATGGAGGATGTGAATTGCTCGAATCTGGTGGAGAAGAATGAGGATCCTGTTCCAGTTATGGAAAAGGATGTTGATATTGGCCCGTGTTTGAGAACGAGGAGCAAGACCAAGAAGCGGGCTACTATTTCATTTAAGGAGCTCAAGGATGTTATGAAGATGCATGAGGGGGTCATTGAGGAAAATTTGGCCTCGATTAATGTTCTATAAAAGATGTAGTTGTCTTTTTTCTTTTGCTTGATCAAATTTTTTGCTGATGTTTTGCTTTAGGGTTGCTGACGAGTTTCATTGTTAATTTTTGTTGTCAGCATTTTGGTTTTTTGGGCTATGGGCTCTTTAGGTTTAGTCTTTCTTGCAGATTTTTGCCATTGTAAAGGGTTTCGAGGTCCCTTCAAAACCTATTTTTCCTTATCAAAAACATTTTATTACTATCTAATATAATTATAACACAATCATTATTCATTTTTGAAAGGAAGGATTAAACAAATGACACAATTTCAAGCAAGGCCCTCCAACTATAAATGAAATCATTCCATTCACATTTCATTATATATAAGCCATGTTTGTAATTAGTGATTAATGTTTTTTAACAATTTTTTCACCACTTCTAATCACCACTTCTAATTGAGGCTCACAAATTAAAATTTAGTTTTGATAAATAATATGTAATGCCCAAAATTTTAACAAAAATACAATTAAGGACAAAACACAAATTTCAAATTTCGATTACAACACATGACTAACTCACACAATTCATTAACAAAAAAAAAACATAACAACATCTAACCAAATATAGATTATAATATTTAGTTAAGTAACTAAAATGCTTGGGCAATTTCAAGTGGAGGCATAGAATTCAAATTATCGTTCAATAGACTTAATTAGTCCAACAAACCCATGCATGATTAGAAGACACAATCAAGTCACTAGCTATGTCAATACAACGTATCAACATTAACTCAAAGTAAAAAAAAAAATAGAAAACTCTAGGGCCAGACCTAATTCCTCGGGGGCTCATCTCTGACAATCTTGTCTATGTATATAATTCATAGAGGAATAGTAGTTCGAAAACTTAAAATTGAACACAAACTGGGTTGGCCAATAACCATATTTACCATCTAGTTTTAACTCAACTAATTTCACAATAGTTAATACATACCTTGGATAGACAATAAAGGTTAATCTATGAGGGCTTCTCTCGATATATAGTGAAAAGATAGATAAAATGGATTTCACTTACTAAAACACCCTTAAATTTCTAAGAGAATAATTTAGATCAAAGAGTAAGCTTTCCCCCACCTTCAAAACCCAAATGATTCTCAGGATTTATATATGACAATTATCCTTGCGAGAACAAGCACCAGTTGGCTTATAATAGACATCAATTTATTAGTCAACAAAGGAGATATGCTCCCATAAAATTTAACTACCAGTTTTAGTTCAATTTAAATATATTTTGAAAAACTCACATTAGTTATATACTATAGTAATTAATTTTAAAAAAAAAAATCAAAGTATCATAACTACAAAATTGATAAGACCATAGGTCCTTCATATATGGACTATATGTAGTTAACATATACTCATCAATGCAATATATGTATAAAATATTCACAAGGGATTAATGAAATTTAATCAATTTAATAACCTAGTTAATACTAGCAATTATTAAAAAGGCATCAAAGCATTGTAAATATCCATGAAATAGTAAACAAAATTTGTCAATTCCATAATACACCTTGGGGTTTCAACAGGTGTAAAGATGTTTTAAAAAATATAGCTATACCCTTCAGAGCACAAGGGTGAGAAATCACACTTTCTTAGTCACATAGTGTTTCGGGAAAAGAATTCTATAGTTCTAGGACAAATTCAAAGGTTTCAAAAAAATAATAACCTGTGATCAAATTTACACATCAAAATTGAATTTGATTCTACTATTCAAAATGAAACTACTTAATAAAGAAATATTAAAATCCGCAAAAGATTAAGCATGAACAACAACGATTGCATTCAAGCACATGCATATATTCCTCAAAAGAAAAAAAAATGAAGGTTCTTTCATAAACGTAATTAACAATATCCTTTTTCCAAGCACAAACAATTAATCTCCTTCAAATTCCTTAGTTTCATCTCTAAATTCAATGTAAAGGTTTCAAAAGTAATACTCGAGAAAGAATTGAGGAAAGCACAAAGAAGTAATCTCTAAAATATATTTCCTTTTCATTATTAATTAAAATTATCAAACCAATAAAATAATGTTTCCTTCATTTCCCAGTTAAACTAGTTATTTTCTAAATAAGTATGTTCATTTCAAAATGACTAATGTCTTTAAAATAACTATCACTCTTTTCCTTACAAGAAATCAGTAATGTCTGTATTTTACATGCACCAATTAGACACCAACAACCTAACTAAACTTCAAAAATTACTACTAATTTGCAAATATTTAAAAAAAAAAATTGAAACTAACACACTACATTACTCAAGTCAATAGACAATGATCTCATTAGCTAAGAGTAAGTATGGTTATGAGTTTATTTTTTCTTTTAAACAATAATATCTACTTATTTTGGATCATCAAAATATACCTCTTATCAACTCGACATCTCTTGCGTTCCATCGCATCATAATCTCCTCACTCCCAATTCCTATATCTATAAGATCTACAAGACTTGGTGCACACGTAAGATCAATGGGTAATTAGTACATGATCACCAAGATAAACTATACAAATCAAATGGTAGTTACAACATTGGGAGAAAAAGACAAATCCAAAATAAGACTCAGAAGAACAGTCCTAAGGGCCAAACCTAATTCCTTGAGGGCTTGTCTTTGATGGCCTTGCCTACATATATAATTTGTAGAGGAATCATAGTTTGACTTTTCACATTTCATACTAGGTTACTTACAATGAGGGTATCTCCCCTCGAGGTCAACATATAACTTTACTTTGACACAACATAATCCCAATAATGTTTACATACACTAAACTCAATTCCCAACTCAAAATACACCATGCCCCTATTCTTTAAGTTATAACACTATAAGAAAAAATCACCCTATAGGGTTCTTAAAATATAAGATGAGTAGTAAATCTAATGATTTGATAAAAGATTACAATAACATAATTCATAACCTATCCAAATCAAATGCTAGATGAATTATCTAATCTAATATCGAATAAGGAACTCACCTATTAATCCTTTAATGTAAAATACTTGACAATCATGTAGCCTTAAATATCATCAAGTAAATTAGACAATTATCATATTTCTTTAAATCCTTCACACAATAATTATTGAAAATTCTCTTAAATCTTCTAAACTGAATGATACTGGAAGAAAGATAAATTACTATCAACATTTTTGCTCCAACATTACCTAGGGATTCTAGTTATTGAAAAGACTTACTGAGTTTTAAGCATCATTAATCACATAATCATTGTGCATCATATGAATTGAGTAAATAATTTATACTACCAAATCTACTTTTAACATTTTTATAACTAATCAAGAAATCTCATATGCTCTCATGAAAAGAGCTCTTCAAAGACTTGGACAAGATTTTAAAACTACTATAATAAGTTGTCAATAAAAAAAATAACAACAAATTAATAAATGTAACCTCAACCATACATATAACATCCCTTAAAATTGACGAAAATATAATGTCAAGTATCATCCTATTGTGAGCATTAAAACTTTTTAACGAACACTTTAAAACTAAAATGTTAATCAAACAATGTCACATTTTATATAATTTAAAAATATACAAAATGAGCCCTTTACTAAATGAATAGTTGAAAATTGATGAAAATATAATGAAAATAATTTAAGGTAAGAGGCCCTCAATTATCATTCTATTGTGAGCATTGAAACTTATTAATGAACACTTTACAAATAAAACGTTAATCAAACAATATCAACATTCACCTATGATCCTACTTTAGAACTTATCCCATTCACAAGTTTTATCTAATAAGACATAAGGTCAGCCAATTAATGGTAAAAGGTGAGCTCGATGCACTCTTAGGTACGTGCAACATAACTATAATATTAGAACATCAACAATACAATGGAGAGATAGTTTTAGATTACATTGAGATTTTTGATGAAAGAGGGAATAATGCTCAGTGGAATTGAAATCAAGTTCAAAACAGCCAATGCAAGATATTCCTGTTGCATGAGTTCATCCTAATGGAAACAAGAGTAACCATATCCCTATATTATTATTTTGCACTAATATGGTTAATCCTAATATATTCCCTTTAAAAATTATTGACACTTAAAATTAAAATGGTATGGGTCCCCAGGTCAAACTTCCACGCCTCCCGCTGGATTATAATGGTAATGGCTCAGCTGTCGCGCTGCCCTGCGGCTCTCTAGACCAGTCTCCTACTCCTCACTCCTCCTCGGGCCCCAAAACCGGCAAAGTAAGCCCAAGGGGTGGTGAGCTACTTGGCGTAGCTCCTCCCATCCTGAGCTGCCTGGTGGGATACACCCCAAGTGATCAAAATATATATATATATTATAAAATATAAAAATAAACATTTCTTTTTTATTTTTATTTTGTTTTTCGAATTTTCTTTGAGTTTCACTGTTGGATTTTATTTTTAAAATTTTAATTTTTTCTCTTATAAAATTAAAAATAATAATAATTTCTATAATAGAACTTAAGAATATAAATCTAAAAACAAGTAGCGAATTTTATTTAAATGAGATAGAATAGGATATGGAGAGTTAAATTAACCATCATGAGTTAATTCATAGGATTTTAGAAAGTTTTATTTTATAAAATAAATAATTTTATTTTTATTTTGGATGATGTCACCGTAACGGTTGATGTCATCTTTTAATTGATTTTTGATAACTCAAAAAGCTGATGATGTCATCCTTAAAAGGCCCATTTTTTATGTAAATTTCTCCTAATGACAATCTGATCTTTTGATATTTGATGAAATTTGTAGATATTGTGGTTGGTATTTATTTCAGGTTTTGTGTTAGCCAGGTAGTACCATATACCTATAGGTTGGTTATATAGAAACTAATTAATGCCTTGATGACTTTCTATGATCCAAAAAATGAACTCCACTACCAACTTAAAACAATGGCTACCCTCTCACATATATAGAATGCAGAGGAAATGTTTTCATTTAAAAAGTAATAACATAATAGATTTAGAATGAAATAAAATACATCATGAAGTGATTCAACCACACACCAATTTCTATTCTATTGTAAAACTGAAATCAAGGCACATAACCTACCTCAAGATTTTGCACAAATTGTGTCATTTTGTTAGTGATCTTGATGACGGAAAAACAAATAGGAGAGTTCGCAGGAAAATATTATGAAACCCTACCAAGGCCAATTATTTGAAATGAGACAAGCCAAAACCAATCTCCCTACAACTACAATCTATTCATGGTAGATGAAAAGCAGATCTAAACATATCAAGGTTTTAGAGCTATTAGACGGTTGAGCTCAAGACAAGATTTTTTTTTGTAGCCTTTCAAACACAAATATTGGTTGAGAGTTTACATTTATTTTCAGGCATGGAGAAGGAATGTTTCCAACTAGAAACCTAATCTATTTGTCACTTACTCAACCTTATCTTTTAAAATATTAGTCAATCTTATGTCACGCCAAATCGTTGCCTTGTAATACTTGATCTAAGAAGTACAAGGGCAGTAATGTGCCACACTAACCATGAGGAAATATGCTATAATGTGTGATGCAGGAGCACCCATGGCATGGTGGCTATCCTATGTAAACAAAAGGGGTTAGATTTTAATTTCAATTTTTTGGTGTGCTTTGAAATTCATATTTTGTCTCATGAAATTCATATTTTGTTGAGCATTTTGATGTTATGCCATGTTGTATTTCAAATTTGGATTAGTTTTGGAGAAGGTAAGATGAGTGGAGATAGTGGAGAACCTGCCTTGAAAGCAGAAAAAGCTTGAAAACACAAAGTAGGCATGGGTTTCTTGGAGACCATTAATTAAATTTGTAACTCCAAATTTGAAATTCTCTAGCTCCTAAAAAATAGGGATCTTGGAAATGGATGCCAAGATTGGAAAATTTTTATTTTTGCTTTATTCAAGAAAGCAAGAATGTAATAAAAGCATTGTTTCCATTCACAACAGTCTTGGAGTTTGAAAAGAATATTTTATTCAATTTTATTAATGCAATTTAATCTAATTGGAGAATTTCATGAGGCAGGCGTTGATTTTTGGGAGTGGGTTTTGGAATGTGAAGAAATTCATCCAAATGCACTCAAATTTCATTTCATGAAAAAGATGGATTAGGTGAAAAGGGAAAATCAATTCATTTTTTAGGCTCTCTCTTCGAAGTTGAAGAAGAAGATAGAGGAATGCATGGGATATCTCCAGGAGGGGAATTGAGAGGTGTTGTTGCAGATTTGAGGCTGATTATGGAGCTATGCACATCATCGATTGTTGCAGATTTTTTTATTGAGATCAATGTGAGAAGTTTGTTGTTGCAAGTGTTGAAAGAAGTTGTGTTGCAAGGATTTGATTTATTGCTGCAAATACTTTTATTTTCTTGTATTTCCCTGGAGTCTTGTAAGGGCTTATTGCAGCCCATTGTCCTTTTGGACCTATTGTGTTGTGAGGTTTATTGTGTAGGTGCTAGAGAAATCTTTTATTACATAGTTTAAATTGTTGTTGCAAATATTTCTTGTGGTGATTTCCAAAAGTTTTGTGAGGCCTTGTTGCAACCCCATTGTCCATTTAGGATTGATGTAATTTTATTTGTAAAGTTTATTTGAATTCAAGATTGTTGGTTGCAAGTTGCAAACCTGAGTTGAAATGTTTGTGCAAGAATTTATTTTCTTGTGAAGAGTGCTTTTTCCTATGAAGAATTTATTATCCATTTAGGGTTTTCCAAGGTTTTCCATTTTTTTTGGATTTTTTCTTAGTTTTCAAATGTTTTGGGGTTTTCTGAGTTTGGACCAAGAACCTAACCTAAAAGACTATCCTAGGGGCCTTGGGGGCTTATCAAAGATGAGCCTTGCCTACATTATACACGCATAGACTATGCAATTCGACTGACTTTGACTTATTATTGATGAGATATGAATAGTTTGATTGATTGTCAGTTTATTATGATGGACTCCTGATCTAAAGTGTCTCGAGGGCTCATCAATGATGGCCTTGCCTACATTCAAACATAGAGATATCGTAGTTCAACATGATTTTATTTTTTATTTTTTGATATT
>VDFB02167803.1:0-15988 GCA_007258455.2 Sequoia sempervirens
ATCTTGGCATCTTGTTTTAACATGGCATTTAGTGGCTTCACAATCTCAGCAAACCCAGTGATGAATTTCCTGACAAAATTAATCTTCCCAAAGAAAGATTTCATCTCTTTCTTGCTGGCAGGCAGCTGAATTTTTAGGATGGCTTCCACTCTCTCTGGATCTATAGCAATGCTTTCTCTGATATTACGTGCCCTAACAATTTTCCCTCTGTAACCCCAAAAATACACTTCTTAGGATTCAAAGAGATGCCGAATTCTCTGCACTTCTGGAACACTTTACGCAGGTCCGAGATATGATTCCCTCTATTTTTGGAGAAAACAGTCAGATTATCCATGTAAATGATAATGCATGTTCCTATGATTTCTTTGAAAGCGATGTCCATAGCTTGTTGAAACGTGGCTCCTGCATTGATAAGCCCAAATGGCATCCTCTTGTAGGCGAAAGTTCCCCACTTGGTTGTAAAGGCAGTCTTGTGCCTGTCCTCATACTAGACCATCACCTGATTATATCCTGAATAGCCGTCCAGAAAGGACATCATCTGCGATCCATTAACCACTTGTAACACTTCATCCAACGAGGGAACTGGATAATTATCCTTTTCAGATGACCTGTTCAGATTTCTGAAGTCAACACAGAGCCTAATTTCACTGTTCTTCTTTCTTACTGGCACTAGGTTAGCCACCCATGTTGAATGCCTGACAGGGAATATAATCCTGGCAGACAGTAATTTCTGAACTTCCTTCTATATGAGTGGCTCCAACAGTGCATTAATAGGTCTCTGCCTCTGTCTAAAAGGCTTAGCACCTGGCTTGAGAGGTATAGTGTGAGTTATGATGGATGTATCATAAGTCTTCAAGTCTTCATAACCCCAGGCCACTATGTCTGGAAAGTCGTATAGGGCTCTGATTATGCCTTGTTTTTCTTCAGGAGTACAAACCTTACCAATGAAAACATTCTTCACGTCATCTTCAGTGCCCACATTGTGAGTGTCACACTACCCACTAACAGACTCCTTCTTAGACTCCTGTTCCTGGTCTCTGATTTTGTCCATATCGAATATCCTCTCCAGCTGTACCATTCCCCTCGGAATAGTATTGGACTTCAAATTTAGCACACCTTCCAGATCCAATTCTGCTTCCTCAGGTTCTGTTTCGTCAATGATCTGTGAAGCAAAAACATCCATGTTTGTGATAAAGTCAAGGATATGCTTATCATCCTCAAACACCTGAAAATTAGTCACATTGTCAGGGACTGACGGGACAGGAGTTAATTCAACAGTAAACTTCTTCAATCCTGATAGAGACAGGGGCTGCAAAGTACTGGCCGCTTGAGCTAGGGAATCAGCAGTTTGATTCTTCTTCCTTGGGATCAATTGGATATTAAAAGCGTCGAACCCCTCGATGAGGTCCCACACTCTATGCCTATAGTTGGTCATCCTCCTATCGTGACAGGCATACTGCTTTCTTACTTGTTTGATCACTAATTCTGAGTCACCAAATACTTGCAAGACCCTGGCCTTTTTCTTAAGTGCCATAAGGAGTCCATGAATTAAAGCTTCATATTCAGCCACATTATTTGTACAATGAAATTGGAGTCTATGAGCTGCGAAGAAACTCTTACCTTTTGGACTTATCAACTCAAATCCGGCTCCAGCCCCCTGCTTGGACTTAGATCCATCAAACTTGAGAGTCGAGTATTCCGTAGTGGTGGTCTTCTTCATTTTGTCTTTTGGCTTGTCAGTAATAGAGGCTTTCACAGCTACAACAGGTTTCTGATTTTCAGACTTTGCTTGCAGACTCTGCTCATCTGTGCTAGCCACCTGAGATGGATTCATGCTTTTGTGCACTTCTTTCACTGCTGTCTGACACAAGAAACACTCCAATTCTGAGTGAGAAGCATTGTGGACTCTGCACCAATTCAGCAAGAGTAACTCCTTGAAACTTGTCTTCCTTCCCAAGTGATTTTGATTCTCCACGCATTGCTTAATGAAATCCTAGAAATTGTCCAGTAAGCTAATTTGTCTATCCTCAGGTTCTTCTTCTTCTTCAACTGATTCTGTCAGGACCTCAACAAGACTGGACCCTGTTTCAGCGTCAACTGGCATCGTGTGCAACATCAGCACTTCTTCTACATCAGATTCTTCATATGGAGCGGATAGCAAGTAGTTTCCCATTCCAGCTTCTGATATGAGAACCTCGGTCGAAGTCTTTTGGTATTCTGTTATCATGTACTTCATTCTAGGCTCCCTCTCGATCCTTATCTGATTAGGCACTCCCTTCCAGGGAAGCCACATGTGAGAGTGATCAGTAGACACATACCCATTCAGGGCCTTGGTAAAATCTCTTCCTAAAATTAAACCATATGCGTCAGGAATGTCAGCTACCTGAATGTTGATAACCTGTTGGATTCTAGGATCCGAAGCAATCTGCATATGAATCATGTTCAATTCTCCTACCACACTTACTTCGGTCCTATCCAACTGAGTAACCTTCTTCTGGGAGTCAGCAGGTGTTATTCCCAGAGCCCTACAAACTCTAAGGGGCATGACATTAGTGGAAGCACCAGAATCTAACAGACAATTGTGGAGGTTCTTACCAAAGATTCTAACAGAAATCAGAAATGGAGGAGTCTCCATTTTTCCTTGAAACAAAGTGGGCTGAGTATCCATCTGGGCCACTTGAGTTCTGTCCCTTTCTTTTCCTCTATCTCCAGGGGGTGGATTAGTCCTATTCTGTGTCTGACTTTGTGTGTTCACAGGCTGAAAACTGGAGGTCTGGCAGACATGCTCACCAGAAGATTTGTCCAATGTCTTTGAATTCACATCGTAAGTACCCAAGACAGCCTTTCTAATTGCAGGAAACCTCAACAATTCAAAAGCAGAAAGGTTTACCTTTAATTTTTTGAATTCCTCTGCAACGTACGAAGCCATCTGTTCTTCACTCATATCAGTAGAAACCTCTTTAGATGGTTCCTCTACCTTATCCTTACTTACTTGAATAGTCCTTTCCTTCTGTGGTTCTGCTTGAGCCTGTCTATCTTTCGAAAGGTATTGCTTAGAGACCTGTGGATAAGACGGATTGTTACTTGCATTAGGGTCTAGAGGAGTACTGAAGTTGTTGGGAGGAATGGAGGTGGTGTACGGTCCTCCAGGCTGTGGGCGCCTGTGAGGCATATCCCTCAATCCCTGTCTCTGGAACATCTGTACTTCTTCAACATGGGTTTCCTCCTGATCCAAGGGGCCATTTTCATTCATCTCCCCTTCGTTAAATAGCTGAGCTACTTCATCTCCATTACAAATCTGATCTGTTTCATCTTTCTGGCAATCAGGCTCTTCCGGTACATTTTCCTTACTGGCAGGAAAAGGAGCATGGTTCAACACCAGCACGGGGGAATCATATGAATTGGAAGGAACAATTTCCTATCCACTCACATTGTTCTCTACCTCATACTGAAAGATAGAAGCAGCAGTTTGGAACTCAGGACATTCTAGTTCTGAATGCTGACTTGTTTTATGGAGCCTACACCATCCTGACAGGGCTGCTTCTGAGAGATACACACCAGTGGGAGGTTTATCCTGGCTGATTGGCTGGTTCGTAGATTGATTAACAATCTGATTGGCTGGCTGATCCAATGGAGTAGGAACTCCTCCATTATTAGGCCCTGTATTCCAAGTTCTGTTCTGTCCCTGTGTTGGCCTTTTGTCAAATCCTGACCCACTTCCTTGGCCTCTATCAAAGTTTTGCCTCCTATCGTTGTTGAAACCTCTTTCCTGATTATACCCCCTGTCATTGTAGAATCCTCTGTCGTTGCGTTGTCCCCTGTCAAAATTCTGCCCCTGTGAGAACTCTCTATTTTGATTGGATTGCATTCCCTTTTGAGCAGCTTGTAATTGGCTATTCTGGTTTCTCAAATAAGTCACCTCTAGATTTAGCTTCTTTATTTGTTCAGCCATTTCATCAATCCTTTCCTTATTCGGGTCTCGGTAGGGAGGCTGGTTTGGGTTACTCAGAGGTGGGACAGGTACTGGGGCGGATCCCAGAGACTAATGCAACACTTCTGAATTCTGCAGATAAGCCGGAAAGCTATTTGACTGTGACTGGTACATAGGCTGGTTAACCTGCTGTTGAGGGAAGTTCATCATAGGAGAAACCTGATTCATAGGATGACCAGGGTGTGGTACCATTGATAATTGAGGAACCGGATTCATAATAGGGGTGTGATTGGTGAGGGCCTGATTTACTGCCTGAATCTGGTTAGGATGTGCGACGGGTCCCAGAGAGGGCAATGGCCCCGTCAAGTGTTGTCTCAAGTCTGTGCTAAGCTTGACAGCCTCCGTATAAGCATCTGTCAAGGTAGCCGGAGGGTTAGGTCTCCATTTCAGAAAGGTTGTTGTTAGACTATCCAGAGCTTCATAATATACTCCCAGGGCAGTACCATCATCTAGGACATATGGGTCTTGCAATCTGGTGAACGCACGATGGAATCTATTATTGAAACTTGCTATGGGTTCATTGACTTCTCTCTTGACTTTGATAAATTGCAGGTATAGCTCATTAGCACTGATGGGTATTCGGAACTTTTGCAGAAAGGTCTTTTCAAGGTCACTCCAATTCTGAATTGAGCCAGCAGGGAGATGGTTGTACCAATAAAAGGCTTCTTCACCCAGGGAATAAGGAAATAACCTACAAGCAACATCTTCATGGACAATTCCTCTATCTTTAAGGCAAGTTTGGAAAATCCTTATGTGTTCTTCTGCAGTTCTATTCGGGTTATTTACATGGAATTTCGAGCAGAAATGCTCAGGATTTTTAGGCATTACATTATAAGCCCCGAAGGACAAAGGTGATGGATTATTGGCAAGGAAAGCCATTGGTAAGAGCGGGGGTGGAGGTTGTGGTTGGTTAATGGCAGGTTGAGGCTGTTGAAGGGGAACCTCTTCAGGAACGGGTATTGCTTCAACCTCAGGATGTGAAGATATGGATGATGTTGGTGAAGGGATAGGTAATGATGATACTCCCCTATATGAGGATGTGGATGATGTTGGTGATGGAGCGGGCGATGATGACTCTCCTCTCCCTCTAGTCCTTCTTGACCTATTGGGAAATTGAAGTTCCTCTAAATCTTCCTCTCTGGTGGTGGATCTGGTATTTCTCCTAAATCTCTCTGGAGAGATGGCATTCAAGAAGCGATCCAGTGTGCTCATTCAGGCCCTCCTTCTAGCGCCAATCTGTTGATGGTGTTTTCTGCACAGCAACAACTCAGACAGAATACAAAATCATATCTCTCTTGAAAGGTAATCTCCAATAATGAATTATTGAAAATCACCCCAAGGTCTCTCGGGTGTTAAGTCATTTAATCGAATCAATCCCTTCATTGGACCGCTCAATGGTTTTCTTCCAATCCCTTCTGCTGGTCAGGTATCTATCTATCACTGCCAAATATGTAGCTGCATCATCAAGCATATGGCCAGTGACAACCTCATCAGAATCCGGGGCATAAACCTCATGCCACCATTCCTTCAATTGATCTAAACTTAGGTACTTAGGAGCCATCTTATTCCTCCCTGTCATCACTTCAAAAAATGCAATGCAACCATCATAAATTGCAGTGAGGTCAGCATCAATAGACTTTCTTCGCTTCTGTATCTTTTTCAGGGCTCCCTGCCTGATCTGCAATGCCTCAAACCATTCCCATGGTTCATCCAACCTGGTAGAGGGAAGAATTCCATCCTTTCCCAATTGTTCCTTGCCATGCCCAAGAATAATCTTTGTCTTCTGCAGCAGGGAATCGACATCATTCTTATCCTGAGAAAGGATGCTTTCCATCAGCTCTTTTCCTCGGACTGCATCCTTGCCAACAGACAGGATCTCCTTAATAGCTTCATCTCCTTGTGTCCGAACACTCATCAACCAGTCTGTGGCAGCTTGTGTGGAGGCCTTCATCTTCTCTACGCCAGAAATTGTTTCCTTCGGCAGAAATCTGGGAGTAGAAGAGGAGGACGGATGGAGGGACTGTAGAGGTTTCATGACCTCTTCTAAGCTTTTCCTTAACCTCTCATTTTCCCTTTTCAACTCCCATTTTGTCTGGGTCTCCTTCTTCAATCTATCTACAATCACAGCACTTGACCCCTCGAATTCCTCAATGTCTTGTTCTAGGGAGGCCGACCCAAGGTTAATGGTTTGGACACTGTAATCCTGGCTTGCTACCTCATCTCTTGTTTTATCTGTAGCAGGGGTGGCGATGTGGACTACACGGTTGTGCACTTCATCCCTTTCCACCCGGGAAATTATCCTGGCAGCCTTCTTCTTCTTCCCCTTACCAATCTGAGATAACATTGCATCCCAGTCAAGAGGAGTGTCCTCTACTATCACCTGTTTCTTCCTTGCTATTTCTTTTTCTAACCAGTCCGGGGCTACGGGGTCTGTCCGGATTCCTTCTGTGTCAGTTTTCCCTGGGTCCTCTGTGGCTTTCTCCTCTTCTGCTACTGTCACCTCGACTTCTTCTTCAGTTGTTGCCTTGTCATCTTCTTTCTCCAGAGGTTGTTCACCTTGGTCAGTCTCCTCAAATCCCAACTCAGGAAGCACCGGCGATGGAGTTCTAGCGGGGATGCTTTTCTCCGGTTCTGGCGATCCGCGGCCCTTCTCACTCTCCGGAGAGTCCTCGTACTGCACCAAGGGAGAAGTGTGCCTTTCTTCTGTCTCTACCTCGAGCTCGGCAGCCTCACTGAATAATGCTCCTTCTTTAAACGGTTCTGCCTCTCCGCTGATTTCCTGCTCATCCGGATTCTCCGGTTCTGTTACACTCTGTGGAGGAGAGACAGGCTTGTCCTGTTCAGTGGCTGGCAATATTGGAGAAGAATCCGTTGGCTGTGCGGCATCCTTTGGGGAAGGGGTTCTAGATTTTCTGGTGTATACTTTGGTCTTCTCCCCTCCGGAGCTTTCCACATCCACAATTGAGGGTTCATCCTCCGAAGTCGTTTGGCCTTTCTTCTTCGCCACCCTTGCAGTTCTGGCCTTCTTGGGCGGTGGAGGAACATCCTCCTCTTCAACTTTCTCCGCCTCCTCCTCATCCGAGGACTTGCTGATAGTCAGGGTCTTCCATCTGCGTTTGCCGATAGGTTTCCTTTTTACTGTAGGTTGAGTCCCCTTAGGACTTCTGACCTTGATTTTGAAGGGAGAGGCCTTGGCTGTTTTCCCTTTGGGGTCCTCTTCCCCGGATTCCTCAGAAGTGGACATGGGGTTGAGATTCCCCATCAAGTCGAAAGTGAAGGGTACATTGGCATTTTCTAACACCCAGACCTCATGTTTGATCCAAGCAAAGGTATATTTTAGCACTGGAGCCATTAAGTCCTCCAACTCTGTCACCTCAGGCTCATTCCAATCAATATCCGCCACTGACCTATCCTTGATGGGCTCATAGACATGGTCCTGGACCAGTTTTCCATCATCTTCCAGCTGATCTGGAATCAACTTCACATTGTACTGCCTAATTGCCTCTACTGGCAGCTGGGAATACCTTTTCCTTCGTGCATCAAAGTCATCCTTGATGTTGACCCAGTAGTCTTCCAAGTCCTCTTTGTGCCTGTATTCCCGGGTAGCCCTTTTCTGTGCCCCCCCGGTGATGTCAAAATTCATTCTCTTTGAATGGAAAGAGAATCCATAGGCGGCCAATTCCTCACCTGCAGTGTGAGCTGATTGAATGGAAGGGCACATCACATCCACGCAAATCCCAAGAGGGAAGTCACCTCCAAAACCAGTTTTATGTTTCTCCCTCTTGACCACCGTATCGAACTCACAAATTTGTCTTACGACCTCCAGTAACACTATGTGGTCAGTGGGATACCTGGGCAATCTGTAGGGAGCAACGGGGCATTCATCAATCCGGAGATAAGTGAAAGTGGGGAACTGGATGAACCAGGCCCCGTAATTCTTAATCAGTCCTTTTGCCCCATCGGACAATCTGATGTGCTCCGCATTCTGAAGGGTCCGGGTAATGCGCATGGTGAAGGCATCATTGGCCCTCCTATAATCTCCGTGTTCGAGGTGCAATTCCGGATAGACTTCATAGATAATATCTTGTCCAATGGTTCCCGCCGGAGTCAATCCCTTGTAAGGATAGGAGATGGCCAGCACATATATGACATAGGAGGACATGGTAAATTTCTTTCCCTCCAAAACTTTTCTCAATTGTTTATCTATTTCTGCACTGATAAGTCCTGCCCAGTGGTAATTCGTTCCTTGGCCTATCTTGGTGATCACATGGACCATCCAATTTTCCAATACCCCGGCAGTTTTGAGTCCAGCCACCCTTCTCAACAGTGTGATGGCATCATAAATATCTGGCCTGAAATTCACCCTGTGCAACTGTTTGGGCAATTTGGAGTGGTGAGACTTAGGCTTCTCAAGCCATGAGTTGATAAGCTGCTGAGCCTTAACTGGCTCGTTCTCATAATAGGTGCGAGCAGTGTCAATGTTTAGGGCGCAGACCGAGGGGAGATCCGGCATGCTGAAGGCCTGGGCAATGGAGGGTGGACTGAAGTTTGCCAACACTCGTCCCTCAGTGCTAACTACCATCTGTGTGTCAAAAGTGTACTGCCTAGCACACTCCAAAATCAGCTCGTAGCACTGGACTGCTGGAGGGAACCCTGCCACATGTACCAACCCTGAGTTCATCATCCCCTGCCTCAATGCCGACTGGTCCTTCTCAGCTGTTCTCTGTTTGAATTCTTCATAACGCCAGGCACCAACATTGGTATCAGACACATCTGCCCACACAGAGGATATCTTACTCTCTGGGACCTGACTCTTCATGTCTAATCTCAATCTTTCTGTCTCAGAAACTGCAGATGCCCCTGCACCACCTTTGGACTTCCCAGCAGCAACTTTGCTTGATTCAGCCTGCAAATCCAAGAATTGTCATTAAAATTAAACTATTAAGTTCATGTCAATCCAAAAGGTTAGCACACATCATATAAATCCATTAAAACCAAATGCCAATTGCCAATCTTCCGAGATCCGGAGAAATCAAATAATCCGGGAAAATAGTATAATCCGGGAAAATACATTCGGGGCGGAATTCCGGAGAAATCCGACCCAGACGGACTCCTGCTGCCAAAGCACTATTAGCCATATAAATCATTGATACGCTCCGAAAATCGAAGGATAACCATTAGTTTTACTCATTGGCAATCAAGAAATAGGCATTAACAATCATTCCATCAATCCTATCATCGAAATATACAAAAGAATGCAATCAGACAGGAAATCCGGAAAAATCCGGGCGGAACGGATTTTCGTGGACAGTATAAATTACGTCGGGAACTAACCTCGTCCGCGGAATAAGCGGAAACCGGGAAAATCCGGGAGCAAGGAAATTTCGCGACGACCTCGGAAACCCGAAAAATGGAAAAACGTGTAGCAAAAACGGAGTGACCACAAGATCTCTAATACCTAAGCTCAAATGAACCAAAAACTGACGACAGTGACCAGACTCGAAAATGCAAAGGGTTCCAACTCTCAAAAGCGCTTCAAAGGAAGGATCCTCACGCTAAAAGACGATGCCCTAAATCAAATAACCAGAATTCCGCCATTAAAACCAGAGCAAGCTTTGGGGTTGGAAAATATCAGTTCAAGATTTACCCAAACGCCCTCTAATCCTCACAGGACGGGGAAGCCAACACGAAACGGGGCGAAAGTCATTCAAACACAAGATCAAATCATCGCGCTAACCGAAACACCAAGGAAACCCTAAATTCGCATGGTAACACATTCCGTGCCCAAAACAAACAAACAATACGACCCAGAATTTCATCCAACGTGTAAATATGCAATCAAGCGGACAAACGAAACTCATAGGGCATGAGAGATGGGCCTCAATGAAAAACGGATCAACCCGACTGGATAAATATGAAACCCAAAACCAAAACACGGGCCGACCCCAAAATTCAACAATGCCCAGTATGAGAAAACCTCAAATCACCATGCAAGCAAACGGAAGGGCAACGAACACATACCATGGATTAAAACGGGTAGAAATCCGAGCTCAGAAAGTCAACCACATGACAAACACGTCCAAGCAACGAGATACTGGCAGCAACACTCAAGCAATTCACGCGCAAACAAACCAAGATCAATCCTCAAAGCTCAAACGAAAGTTCTGAATCACCAGAGCAGAAAACAAGGAAGCAATAGAAGTTGGAATGAATCAGAAAATGCCCTAAATTTGCCCTTATACCCGTCTGAACCAAGGTACCTCAGCCATTAATGCGTGAAAAGACGTTTCTGACAAGTCCGGAAACCCGAGCCCCAAGTGGAATTTCGGAGAATCCCAGAATGCGCGGAGACACGGATTCCGCGGAAATGCAGAAATCGGGGAAATCAGGAAGATCGGGACTTTGACGGAATCCGGGAAAATCCGACTGGACCGGAAAATCCCGAAGTTAGGCAAAAACCCGGAATCGGAGAATCCGGCAAGAGACGGACAAGGAACCAGGGCCAGAAAAATCCGCCAGAGACGGAAAATCCCGGAGTTAGGTGAAAACCCGGACTTGGCCAAAACCTCAATTTCAATCAATTGCAACCCCAAGGCAAGGGAAAAGCCAGCAAAACCAACATGTTAAGACCCCAAAATGATAAATCCAATAAAATCAAAGTTTAAAGACACAAAAAAAGGGGGTCCCCACTCCAAGTGGGGCGTGTGTGCAAAAACTGCACAACAAATGGCGACTCTGCTAGGGAAATGCTCCTGAGCATTTCGATGACAAACTGGAATCAAGAACCCAGAATCTCTGGTTTCAACTCAAGTACCTAGCCGTCACCCTAAGTTAAAGCAAATAAACTCCCAGCCATTCAGACATTCCTATACCAGGGTCCAAGTGTGTGCAGGTGCATATCTTACCTACCTTCAGTTGCAAAGAACCAGACTTGGTATGAACAGGCTACGTAAAGATTCTGACCCTAAAAGTAACCTGGATAGAGCCTCACTACCAGTCAGGCGTTCATAGCCCTGACGAGGTTATCGCTGTGATCCTCCTGAACATAGCTCTACTGCCAGCCAGGCGTCTATAGCCCCGGCAGAGATATTCAGATCCCCCTGATGAGTTGAATTCGAACCTCAAGATTTTCAATATCCATTTCTTTTCTTTTGCTTCTTCTCTTTTCTTTTTTTTTTTTATACGAATATTTCTTTTTACTCAACTTATTCAACCTGTGAACAGTGAAGTTCACACTCAGGGCTGAGAACCACAGTGGCACTAGAGCAGAAAAAGATTTTTCACCTGTCCAGACCTTATAAGGACCTTTTACAACTTCAGGTATATTTAAAGATTAAAGGTATAAGACCCCAATACATTCCGTTCAGACTGACCAGAAAACCTTCGCCTTACCACAAGGACAAATGACATAGGCAACGGAATTCATACCATAACATTCTGGAAAAAAGATTAAAGTTTGTAAGGGAAATATCAGGAACATTGGACCTGCTTTGCCACCATTATCATACAGATGCACCCACAATCCCACAAGGAGATAAGACCAAAATCAAGAGCAACACAAAAAAAACAAACAAACCAAAGCAAACCTACGCTAATCAAACAAAACCAGCAAAGCGAAAGGGAAACCTACCCTAACCAAAACAAGCAAAACAAGCAAAGAAAGCAACCTAACTAACTATTTACAGGGCAAAGAGCTGAGAACAGCTCAAGACTGGAAATAATGTTTAAGATACTGCCCATTAACAGGCAGTGGCATGTCCTCTCCCGTGAGAGTCCTCAAACGGAAGGCATTATCTCCCAGAATTTCAGCAATCTGGTAAGGACCAAGCCATAATCTATCAAACTTACCATGGCTACCTTTCTGATCATGCGGCTTATCCCAATACAGGACAAGGTCAGAAATCCTAAAGGCTTTGACCTTAGCTCTCCTGTCAAACCATCGCTTGACTACCCCCTGATGTTTGGTGAATCTTTCAAGGGCATTATCCTGTTTTTCCTCAAGATGCAACAATTCAGCTAATCTCGCTTCCCTTCTATCCCCCTCATCATAAAACTGGTTGATAAACTACAGAGTTGGGATTTTAAGCTGGATAGGGAAAACTGGTTCCAGACCGTACACTAAATGATAAGGAGAGGTACCAATGGAGGACTTAACCCGAGTACGATCTGCCCAAAGAGCAAACCTAAGCTGGGTATGCCAGTCCTTTGGGTTCCTCTCTAACAGTTTTCGGATAACAGTCAACAGGTTCTTATTAGAGGATTCAGCTAGACCATTCCCCTGGGGATAATAATTAGATGCAAACTTAACAACAATGCCATGATCAAAAGCCCAGTTTGAGAATTTCAAAGATGCAAAGGCAGGACCATTATCACACACAACAGCAATAGGACATCCAAACCGATTGAGAATAGTAGATTCAAGAAAATCAATTACTACCTCCGATGTACACTGCCTACAAGAAAATGCTTCAATCCACCTTGTAAAGTAGTTAGTAATGGTGAGGATATACCTATGTCCAGCAGAAGATGGTGGATTGATGGGGCCGATGAAATCCATACCCCATTGAGCAAAAGGTTTTACCTCAATCACAGACTGGAGCGGAAGTGCTGCACACCTTTCTCTTGTTGCTGCCGTCTGGCAAGTGTGACAGGTCCGGACATGATGGTGAACATCCTTGAATAGTGTAGGCCAGTAGTATCCTGCCCTCAAAATCTGGTTTGCAGTAGCAATGGCAGAACCATGACCTGTGCCATATTTCTCATGAAACTCATTTATTACTTTTTCAGCTTCCTGTTTTCCAAGGCATCTCAAGTAAATACCTTCGTGATTCTTCTTGTATAGGACGGCCCCTTTCAGCATGAAACCATCACTTTTCAATCTCAAAGCTCGCCTCTGTACTGCATTTAAACGACCAGGAGCTCGCTGATTCAGCAAATAATAAACTATATCATCATACCAGCCATCTGGGGAAACCGCTTCAACATCATAGTTACAGACAGACAATTCAGGGCCTATCTCTGCCATGGTCTAGGTGAGTCCCTGTCCTCTTACCAGCTTCATGGGCTGGATCTCAATGTCATACTCCTGAAGCATGGTTACCCATTTAGCTCTGCGCTCCCCTAACTCATTCTGCATCAACAATAACTTAACTGCAGAATCAGGAACAATTGCAAACACCTTGTTTCTGAGGATATAGTGCCTGAATTTTTTTACTGCTCAGACAAGGGCATACGCTTGCTTCTCCACACATGGGTATTTCAACTCAGCATCCTGTCTGTGAAGCCTTGTTGCTCGTAGTGCAATGGCATTTTGTGGTTACCTCGAGTGGAATGACCTTGTGCGAAAGCTATGAGGGATGGGGTATTATTGGCCTACAATGGAAGAAATGACTACATCAAGAGGTGCTACTATGTCAACAACATAGGATCTTATATGCTCCTTTCGAGCTCCATCATCTTTGTTACCATAGTACTACGGTGGGGAGCGATGTCGGAAAAATCACTCCCGCAATGTGTGTAAGTTCTCTCCATCATCCTAAACTGTCTCATATGTCGATATGGCATTCCCCAAGCTATTATCTCTTATTCCATTCAAAAAATTAGATCCAGTCTTTATGAAATTCAAAATTTATCACTTCTTATTGATATAAATAAATATTTAAAATCCTCAAGAAAGCAATCAATGGTCGTGGTATCTACAACTCAATCCCTCACAGGCTATATAAGACTGTCACTTTTAAGCTTTTATTCTCTCTAGTCTCTGGATCATAAAATATATTGCCCCATTGAGATCAAACTCCCGTCACTAAGAATATCATTGCAAAACCTCATCACGGATGAAGAATACTGAGTATCAAGACTGAATGAGCTGGAGCTATTGGATGAGTGGCATATAGACACTTTAAATCATTTGCAATTTTTATTAGAAGCAGAGATAAGAGGAGTTATAACGTCAGGCTGGACTCCAAGTTGGAGAAGCTGGTACTAAGGAGAATCGGGAAGAACTCCCTAAATCCTAAGCACAAGCAAATTTGAGCCAGTGGTTAGGTTGTTGTTATCTGCAACAAGCTATAAGTCGAGGCATGCTCCGATTATCAGCACTCGAAGGGGCTCTGAGCCCATGAATAACTCCCATCTCAAAAGTTTATACCTATTTCAAGGTATAGAACCAAAAAATCAAAAATGTCTGAAAAATGGTTACCTTGATGAAAACCTAGAAAACAAGCATCTTGGTGACAACAAAAAAATCAAAAATAAAAAAATCCAAAAAAAAAATCAGAAAAAAGATCAAAAATAGTAAAGAGAAAAATCGAACATCCTCTAGTGAAAACCACCTTGGTGGCACTTTGGGCAAGTACCTTGGTGAAAACCTGGAAAACGGGTACCTTGTGTAAATAAGCATGTTTCATCCACTAGGATCTTTACGACTTGTTCTGCATCATCCATCGCATTTCATATCTCCATCCATCACACATTCGTTTGGCATTTGTATCATATCTTGGTCCTATGTTCATATCATCATCCCTCCTAGTACTACTCGACCCATTCCCAAGGTCAGTTTGTCCTACCTTTATCAAAGTAGTCTATTGCATCATGCTAGGGGCATGTTCTCATCAGATCGGATTCATGTATGTTCTTGAAGTCCTAAAATCAAAAAATCCAAAAACATTCAAAACATATCAAAATCCCAAAAACAAGTCAAAAAGTTAGCCAAAAAGTCAAAAACAAAGTCATCAATTGAACTACGGGTCTCTGAGCCTTGAACGTAGGCAAGGTTGATCTTTGATCATCCCCCGAGACACTTAGGTCAGTCCTTTAGGAGTCTGTCATAATAAACTAACATTTCATCATGTATATCTTCATCTATAAATCGGTCAAATCGTCAGTCGAACTACGTGGTCTCTACGTGTATAACATAGGCAAGGCTAATCTGTTGATCAGCCCCTGAGGCCCCTAAGATAGGTCTTTAGGTTATTCTATTGGTCAAAATCTCAGAAAACCCCAAACATTTGAAAATTGAAAAGCAAAACACTTATAAAATCTCAAAAAATACCAAAAGTAGCCTCAAAACATTTCAAAACTCTAAAAACATCCAAATATTTGAAAAAATTGATCTGTCCCATTTTGCTTACACCCGCAATAAACATCACTCATAATAAATGATCTTCATCCTCAACCTTTGGTAAAACAGTCAAAAACAAGTCTAGTAGGTTAAAAAGTGAAAAGTCAAAAAGTCAAAATCTCAAAATCTAGGTTAGTACGTAAGCAAGTTGGTCAACTCTTTGTGTCAATAGCCTATCATCCAATCGGTCCCATATCAAATCATCTAATATCGTCATGTACTAGGATGCATCCTTCCTACAATGGACATCAACATCAGGCATCACCATAGTTTAGTCTTGGCTAGTGGTATTGAAGAACATTAGCTTGTTTGTTTACTTGATCTTTTATTTTGATTTATCTTATTATGCTCATTCCAAGGACCTCTCAATGATGTCCCCAATGAAGAGATTTAGAGAGATAGGAATGGTGCAATGATCATTATCTTTTTATATGTTGCACTTGTTGGACATTCTTGTAATATAACCTCAGCAAATACTTTCTTTATTAGGTGTGTATGGAAGGTGTTTTAGATATTTTGTTGACCACATAGGAAGGCTTTCCTTTCTATGTTTTGGTCTGAGATGTTTGAAGTACCTAAAGTGCATCCTAGTAAGGTTTTTGTATGTTAGGTGTGAATAAAAATACTCATATCTGATTGTCGAGTCAAATTCCATCACACTAAATACAACATCATCCTGGTTCTTAAATACTTTGATGCATAGTATTTATGTGTGTTATCAAACATAAGATAATTGGCCCTTTGAAAATATCAACTCCATGGAAGATGTTCATCATCATCATTTTTTGTTTTGATCAAATCTCTTCTTTCTTCCATCTTCTTTCTTTTCACACTAACCAGGTACTATGGCAGTTAATCACCACCATCATTAATCC